>CAUYSK010017997.1:0-18665 GCA_963575035.1 Avahi laniger
GTCCACATGGCTCATTTTCAAGATTAAAATCACCAGAACGGAACTTCTCAAACCATCAACACACTGCTTTCATTAGCCACATCCTTCCCAAACACTTCATTGATATTTCCAGCTGTCTGTGCTGCATTGGTTCACCGTGGAACTCACATTCAAAAAATAACATGAATTTTTGACTTATCCATGGTTTCACAAAAATTGCTCTAAAAAAAAGTTGAGAGATAATCACAGGCCAAAATGTGCACTTGAAAGAATGAGGATGTACCCTCACAATTAAAAAAAAACCCAAAAAAACCAAGAAGTGTCCAAATGAAATGTCAGAGTTATCAACTGTCGAACTTAGTACTTAAGGAAATTGGACATTCCATACTTAATAACCTAATAATAGAGATGTTCTAAAGTACAAATGAAATAATACAAGTGAAGTGCTGGCACAGTAGCAGGTGCTCAGCCAGTGCTAGTCCCTGCCTCTGCCTCTTCTCTGATGAGCAGCAGAAGGAGCATGGGGACATTTCCCCTTCCTTTGGACCAGAAGGAGAAGCCGAAGTTGGGTGCTAAATAAGCCCAAGCTTGTCTGCAGGTTGACATCGAGCCCAGACAGACTATTCTTCAGAGCTCGACTCCAGACAACTTTTACTGCCTGAGAAACTTTTATTTCCATAGCAAAACAACCTTATTCACCACACAGTTCCCTTCCTCCCCTTCCCTTAACCCGTCACCACACCTCCCCACATCCACCAGACGCCTCAAGCCCTATCCATTTCGGTAGCTCAGGATGGTACATAAGCTACAATCAACTGACCCTTCTTTGAAATTCATATTTTGTGGGACTTCCCTGTGAGCCTATGTATTAGGTTATTAAGTATGAAATGTCTAATTTCTGTAAGTACTAAGTTTGACAGCTGATATCTCTGACATTTCACTTTGACACTTCTAGTTTTACTGTGAAGGTACATCCTCAGTCTTTCAAATGCAGGGTTTGGCTCATGATTATCTTTACACAAATTTTTTAGAGCAATCTTAGTGAAACCATGGATAAGTAAAAAATTCGTGTTATTTTCGAGTATGGGTTCCATCGTGGAACCAATACAATGAAGACAGCTCAAAATATCAACAAAATGTTTGGGAAGGATGTGGCTAATGAACGCACAGTATGTTGATGGTCTGAGAAATCCCGTTATGGTGATTTTAATCTTGAGAATGAACCATGTGGGTGACCTAAGACCAAGGTGGATAATGATGAGCAGAAAGCTATAGTGAAAGCAAATCCATCTCAACCTAAGCGTGAATTAGCAGCAAGGTTTGATGTTACTATTCCAACAATATTTGACCATTTGAAACAAATCAGCAAGATAAAGAAGCTGGACAGATGGATTCCACATGAATTAAACAAGCAACAGAAGAGAAGTCATCTAGAAACTTGCTTTTCTTTGCTGTCACAACATAAAGGTGAACCATTTCTATATCGTATTGTTATGTGCGATGAAAAATGGATTTTTTTTGACAATCACAAGCATTTGGCACAATGGTTGGATAAAGATGAAGTGCCAAAACACAGTCCGAAACGAATATTCCTCAGAAAAAGCTAACGGTGCCTGTGTGGTGGTTGGTGGTCCAGTGCTGGTATTGTCCACTACAGCATCATGAAAACTGGTCAATAGATTACAGCGGATGTCTACTGCAACCAATTGGATGAAATCATGAGGATACTTGTGATTAAACAGCCAAGACTGGTCAATAGAGACAGGCCAATCCTCTTGCAAGACAAATGACCACAGGTCGCACAAACAAAGCTGCTGAAACTACAGAGGCTGGACTTGGAAACTCTCTGTCATGCACCGTATTCCCAGACCTTGCACCAACTGACTACCACTTCTTCCAGGCTTTGGACTACTTCTTGCAAGGAAAAATATTTATCTCTCACAAGCTGTGGAAAATGCCTTTTGCAATTTCATCACCACTCACTCTCCAGGTTTCTTCACTGCTGGCATAAACAAGCTACTGTTAAGTTGACAAAACTGTGTTGATAGTTGAGTGGCACACTTTGATTAATTGTACTGCTTCTTGTTTGAGATATAACAGACTACACTTTTGATTTGAAACTGGACATTTCATATTTAATGACCTAATATTTAAAATGTTTTTTTCCTCCTGTTAATCTTCTTTGTGTGAACTTAATTCGTAGCCCAGCCAAAGAACCTAGAAGGGAGGAGGGAGGCCATTTTTCACTCCCTACACTTTTCTCTGGTGGTTAAGACAATTCATTTCTCTGAAATAATTTTATTGTGGCTGTTCCTGATGGCAAGTGACCCCTAGAAGTTTTCCTATGACCTTTTCTGGTCCTGAGGTCAGAAGATTCTACACTGATAGGAGCAGAGATTTAGGGGAGTAATTTCCCGTGCAGCCCTAAGGATATTTCTCCCCTGGTGTTTTAATCCATGATGAATGATGGGGGTTCCCCCAGGGAGAGGGAAACACTTCCCACTGTAGAACTGAGTGATCCATGCTCACCTTGTTCATGTTCAGACAAGAATAGCCTTGGCCTTGGGATGGGCTGGCTCTCCACTTTCCTTTGGAATAAACCACGACCTTGTGCCATTGTTCTGTTCCTCCTAATCAGGCCTCTTACTTCCATCAAGTCAGGACTATAGTCTATTTTCAGCAGAGAAATGAACAATGCATGAAATATCTCATTGTCTTTAACACGTAAACAAGCCTAGGAGAAAACACCAGGCCCTCCCTCTCACTTCACTCCAGCTGCAGCGGCCTATTTCTGGTTCTTTCCTTGAGGTCCTTTGCTTGTGCTGAAGTGCCTTCCCCTGGCTGTTTCCACCAACGTCTGGCTTCTTTCCCTTCAAGCTTGAGCTTAGCTATTATATCCTCAGAGAAGTCAGGGATGACTTCATGATCTAAAGGGATGTCAGGCTCTTATTAATGTGTCACAGCACTCTGCTACTTCCCTTATCAGAACTTCCCTAACTCTCTAACTTTGAATATGAAAGTGCTGATGTTTCTGCAGGAATTCACAGACAAAAAGCAGCTGGAGTCAGTGCATGGGGCGTTCGTTCCATCCAGCCAGGTGAGCTCCCTGCTGCAGAACAGCTGGGGCCAGAGAGGCTCCCTGTCGTGTTGGAATATTATGGAATAGAAGCTGCATGGATTCAGACTGGGTTGACTCGCTTAGGAACTTTCAGTTAGTATGCTTTTATTTTAGATTCAGTACTTGTCTAGTAAACCTAGAGAGAGCGGAATGAGAGAATTTTATAGCAACTCATGTGTATTCATATGTATTAATATATATTCATATATACACATATATCTATGTGACTTTTTTGCCAGAGTCATATTTTTAAAATGCAGTTTTGATCATGTCCATTGCCCAGCTGAAAATCCTTGGTTATTTTCCATTGCCTGAGAAAGTGAGGGTCCCTTCTCCCCACATGTGGCAGTCAGTCGGGTGCTGCTCCCTGGACGCCCCACCTCCCCTCTTCTCCCTCTTCACACGTGGGCTGCTTTTTCCCTACAGGAGCCATTTCTGTTTGGTGAAATCTGTTCATCCGCCAGCACCCACTTTAAACATCAGCAGCTCTTTGTAGTCTTCCTGATCCTCCAGATAGAAAATGAAATGCTCCCAATCTGTGCCCTTGCAGGAAAAGCAAAGAGCTAAAATGTAGTGTTGTCTATGCATCAGGTGCTACCCTAATCTTAGATGTATTAATAGACATAACTTCCAAAACAACCCCATGAGAGAGGTACCAATGAGGACATGAGGCATCAATAAATTAAATAAATGTCTCCAGGTCACCCAGCTAGCAAGTAGCAGGCTTGGGATTAACGCCCAGAGAGTCTGTGCCCTTAATTGCCACCCTTCCCTGGGATATCTTGGTAAGGTGTTTATCACCCTGGGATGTTTGGGGGCTTGGACTGTGCCTTATTCATCATTGAATTTCCAAAGAGCATACCACAATGGCGGGCCTATAACAGACGCTCACTAAGTACTTCTTAAATGAAATATGAATTAATATTCAACCTAGGAAAAACATAGGTTAAACTTTTAAAAGCCATATGAAATATTCAGTCTTCATGTCAAATATTCTGTTACTCAGGCTGATTCATTTGCTTTCTCCCCCGGCAAGCTTTCCCACTCCTGCCCAGATGTGGTCCCCATAAGCCCGGATGGCTGAGCTCAGCAAGAGTCATCCTGGAAATGGAAGGAAGCTGTGGAGTGTGGTCCCTCCTGGCCTCTCTGAAAGACAGCAGGGACTGGTTTTTTTTTTTTTTTTGAAACAGAGTCTGACTCTGTCACTCTAGCTAGGGTGCGGTGGCATCATCATAGCCCATTGCAACCTCAAACTCTAGGGCTCAAGTGATCCTCTTGCCTCAGCTTCCCGAGTAGCTAGAAATACAGGTGTGTGCCACCCAAACAGGCTAATTTTTTCTATTTTTGGTGGAGATGCAGTCTCACTTGGGCTGGTCTCAAACTCCTGAGCTCAAGTAATCCTTCTGCCTCAGCCTCCCAGTGTGTTAGGATTACAGGCGTGAGCCGTTGCGCCTGGCCAAGAGCAGGAACTTTTATTTGGGGGGAGAAGGGTTTCAATCGAGTCCTTGCTGTGATCTGAATGCTTGTGTTTTCCCAAATTCACATGTTGAAACCTAATTCTTGTTGTGATGTTATTAGGAGGTGGGGCCTTTAGGAGGCAATTAGATCGTGGGGACAAAGCCTTCATGAATGGGATTAGTGCCTTTACAAAAGGGGTATCAAGAATTAATTTTCCCCTTCTGCCATGTGAGGACACAGCCAGAAGGTACCATCTATGAGAAATAGGCCCTCACTAAACACCAAATCTGCCAGTGTCTTGTTCTTGGACTTCCCAGCCTCCAGAACCATAAGAAATAATTATTTATTGTTCATAAGTCACCCAGTTTCTGGTATTTTTGTTAGCAGCTCAAACAGACTAAGACATATCTGACCACCAAGCCACTTTTCCTTTGGCATTTTCATTTTTCTGTGGGCCCTTGGGGGACATGGTTCTGCCTACTGCTTTCAGAAATAATCCCAGAAGTCAGGATGACAAACATCTGGCAAGATTTTACCAATTTTCATCCAACTCTCCCTGCAGAGATCTCTGATCAACTATAGGTTCTCTCTAACCTTTACCACAACCTCAGAATATTTCCTAACAAAGCCACTAATAATCGAATTAGAGTTGACATTCTTTTTTATCATTATTTCAAAATATTAAGAGTGTACAAATGTTTTTGGTTACATGGATTGCTTTTGTAATGCTTGAGTCACAGATATAGGTGTTCCCATCACCCAAATATTGTTAATTGTGCCCATTAGGTAGGTTTCTGCCCCTCCCCTTCTACCCCCTCCCTCCTGCTTGATTTCCAAAGAGTTTTTTTCCCCCTCTGTGCACATGTGTGCTCATCGGTTAGTTCCAATGTAATAGTGAGTACGTGTGGTGTTTGTTTTTCCGTTCTTGAGATATTTCACTTAGGAGAATGGTATCCAGTTCCATCCAAATTGTTGCAAAAGGTATTAATTCATCTTTTTATGGCTGAGTAGTATTCCATGGTATACATATACCACATTTTGTTAATCCACACATGAATTGATGCGCATTTGGGTTGATTCTTCATCTTTGTAATTGTGAATTGTGCTGCAATAAATATTCAAGTGCATGTGTCTTTTTGACAAAAATGATTTCTTTTCCTTTGGGTAAATACCCAGTAGTGGGATTGCTGGATCAAATGGTAGGTTGACTTTTAGTTCTCTGAGGAATCTCCATACTGTTTTCCATAGAGGTTGTACTAATTTGGAGTCCCACCAACAGTGTATAAGTGTTCCTTTCTCTCTGCATCCATGCCAGCATCTCTGATTTTTGCACTTTTTAATAAAAGCCATTCTAACAAGGGTAGAATGGCTTTTGCATTTCCCTAATGATTAGTGACACTGAGCATTTTTTCATATGTTTATTGGCCAGTTGTCTATCTTCTTTTGAAAAGCTTCTGTTCATGTCTTTTGCCCACTTTTTTAATGGGGTTGTTTTTTTTTTTCTTGCTGATTTGCTTGAGTTCTTTGTAGATTCTGGTTAGTAGCCCTTTATCAGATGTATAGCTTGCAAATATTTTCTACCATTCTTTAAGTTGTCTGTTTGCTCTGTTGATAGTTTCCTTAGCTGTGCAGAAAGTTTTTAGTTTAATCAAATCCCATTTATTTATTTTTGTTGTTGCTGTGATTGCCACTTGGGTCTCCTTCATAAATTCTTTGCCTAGGCTGATATCTAGAAGAGTTTTTCCTACCTTTTCCTCTAGAATTCTTATGGTTTCATGTCTTACATTCAAGTCCTTCATCTATCTTGAATTAATTTTTCTGAGAGGTGAGAGATAGGGGTCCTGTTTCATTCTTCTACATGTGACTATCCAACTTTTCCAGCACCATTTATTGAATAGGGCTTCTTTCTCCCAGTGTATGTTATCAGCTTTGTCAAAGATCAGTTGGCTGTGGGTAGATAGTCTGTGGGTTCTCTATTTTGTTCCACTGATCTATAAAAATGATGGTTAGATGCCATGAAGTAGGTGGTGATGCCTTAACTGTATGCATGTTGTCAGGCCCAAGGGCCTCTTCCATCCTTGTCAAGGGAGTGCTAACTTCTCTCCTTTCATACAACACTGGAGTTGACATTCTAAATGAAATATGTTTGCCATCTCTAGCTAGGCTTAAGCAAAGCATTTGGAGGAACCCATTCACAAAAGTGAGCACTACAATGGCTGTAGCAGATCTCATAATCCCTGCACAAATGCCCCTATCCTTACAATTTCAGTGCACCTTTGCTGGAGGATATCCAGCTGCAGGCACCTGAGTTTCTTGGCCTGAGGGTCTTCCACAGCTAAAGGGATCCACTTTGCCATCTCCACACAACACTCTAGAAATTCTGGGGACTTAACAATAAATGGCTGAACGGTTGGTGAGAGTTGGTGTATAAATACCCCAGCCCCCTCACCTCTCAGACATGGCACCTATTTAACGTAGCTCCCAGAGTACCCCAAGGGAAGACCTCATGTTTCTATTACTCACAGTGGTAATTGGCTTGATAATGAACATTTATTTGGCTTTTTCCTTTCCCATCTTACGCCTTCACTTCCCTGCTGTGTTTCCTGGGATCACCTCCCAGATGAACTACTTGCACTCAAGTGGTCGTCTTAGGGTCTGCTTCTGGGGGGACTCAAGAATCTGAAGAATGAAGTCACTTTCATAGCCTGTGTTACACTCAAGGGATGTTTACTGGAAAAACAAGGACTTCTGATGGGAGCTCCTGAGTAGGGCTGGGTGGCTTGGGAAGGTGAAAACAGAGTGGGTCTGACGTAAAATGGGAGAAAGGAAGGGGTTTGTTCAAGGAGAAATCCATGGAGAGACAGGAGGCCTGCCACTAAATCATTCCTCCTGGGAAAGCATGACATCTGACTGTTTGTCATGGACTCTTTTTGTGCTACACCTTTTTTCTTGAGGAATTTGCATATTCCCTGACTAAAAAGAGAGCTATAAAGTATCTTGAAAAATATCAAGAAGTAAACCATTGTGCACTGCCTTTAGTTTTGAATAGTAAGAATCCTATTTTCCCATTACCTTTGGGAATTTAATTGAATATTCCTCATGAAAAATTGCTTGAGGAAGGCACTTAAAATACATTGCTACCCTCTATGCTTCTAATGTTTTCTTGTCATTATTTCCCTGCATGGAAAGCACATAGATCATGATGATGACCCTGTAGCTGACAAGTGAAATAGTATTGTGATTATTTTAATTCACTATATTGAATGTGCTGTTGTCTTTACTGGAGAAGAAATTACCTAGGCCCAGATAATTGCCTAAACGTCACTAAATCTCTTGACATAAAATGGCAAAATCTTTTAATAGATGATATGGTAAGACTAAAGATTAAAGTGAGTTCAACAAAAATCAATTACTATGAGATTGAGTTTGTCGGCTTTGATTTTTTTTTGTCTTCTGTGCTGGGAAGGGGAACAGAGATTGTACCACAATTAAGGACAGAGAAACAGCTGGAGAAGTTGTTCCTTTGTTTTCCTCCATGTAGGCCTTTGCTCGGGCCTTTCCCCCCATGTATCTGTGGTAGGAGCTGGGGCACACCAGGATCCTAAGGGAAGGACAGCTATGGATTAGCTCTCTGGGGGGCAGCGGCAGGTGGGACAGGGAGAGAAGTGTGCATGAAAAGAGAGAGGTCATGCCAGCTAGGGAAGGGGTAGGAAGGGGGCGGCGGGGGAGTTGCTTTGAGATAGCGGAGCTGATAAAACGGGATGTTCACTTCTGGTTGGAATGGTAAGAGCACGTGTAGCTCCATAACACAGGCAGTGCCCAGGAGGGGCACGTTTTGGTTGGAAGAGCTTAAAGAAGGAGAGGGGGGCCTCTGCATGAAGAGAATGGGCCCATGTGGAGCGATTTCTGCAAGCTCAAGTGAATTACCACTAAGGCTGCCAGAATGTCCTGGCATGTACTTCAGTGGGACTTTTAAGGTGAAGTGTGGAGAAACTAGACCCAAAAGACCTTATTTTTGCGATCACTGGGGTGTCTTTGAGTGGGCTCTGGCTTGGCGACAACTTAGAACCCTCCCTGGACACTCTGCCTAGGTCGATCCCATCTCAGAAGAGCCAGAGGACAGCATCGAAACGTGCAGGTGAGGAGCCCCAGGTCATCCAGCGAACGAGGGGAGAAGGAGAAACTCAAACCCAGGACTGTCTGGCCCACACTTTGCCTTTTCTACACAGTAGTAGGGAAGATAGAAAATTATAAACACACAATGCAAAATGGACTTGGTGACAACACGCTCAACCCCGAAATACTGATGATTGTGTACATTGTGCCCCCAGAGCTGGTGGTGGGTTGTGTGGCTCTGCTACCATGAAGGGGGACACCATTCAGAAGGGAGGGAAAAAGGAGGGTGCCCCAAGGGTGTGGTCTTTGGAGGACCATGGGAGATGGTGGAGGAAAGCAAGGAGAGGGAGCCCTTGGGTACCAACCTTGGTCGTCATGTTTCCCAGGCATCATTTTCCACACAAGTGGTGATCCCTAATGACATGTGCATGACACATCTGGAGAGCCTTGTAGGATGGCTGAATATGTCCACTGGCCCTTTCTCTGCTGCATGTCTCTCTCCCAGCGCCCGGAGCACACTCCGTGCCCTCCGCCTGGCTGGCTCCTCCTCCATGACCTAGCTCGGACTTCCTCCTTCTGGAAGCTTCCCACAAACCCCAGGCCTGGGCTCTGGGCTTCACATATCAGCCTTGAATGTCATTATGTATTAGGTGGGTATCAGGAAGTTCAATGTCTGTCACCTTTTATAAACCGTGAGTCCTGTTAGGCCGAGGCAGTGTCTTCTTCAATGTTTGTTCAGCGTTTTAATGCACAGCAAACTGCTTGACAAATGTTTTCTTTGAACTCCGTCTAACGACATTAGTTATTCCTTTGCGTAGTTTCCATTTCTTCTTTGCTCAATAGAAGAGATCACTCTTCAAAATGCTGCTCTTGTCCATCATTTTCCTAAATAGCACCATCAACAATGACTGTGATCCAGCCGGACATTGACAGAGGGAACCAGGCAGATCACTTCGCTCAACACTGTCTCTCAGAAGGGCGAGTTGTCACAAAGCTTTGCCCTGCAAAGTTTGACAGTCATTGTGCCTTCTCAGGTGCTCAGTGACACCTGAGGCTTCTGTCTGGAACTTCACAGTCAGACCTGGCAGATAACGGAGGCCCGAGGGGTGAAACTCAGGCATCGATATTTTTTAAAGCTTCGCGTGGGTGATTCCGATGTGCAACCGAGGTTAAGAACCTGTACTTAGACTTTGTCCCTTAGTGTCCCGGATGGTTCAGTGAGATTGTTTTTCTTTACTGAAGGACCGAGATCATTTCAGAAGGGAATCAAAATGTTCTTAGTGTCGCACATGTCGTGAGGATGAATATTCTCCCTCAATTCCCACCAGATACTACATCTGCTTTCGTCTCCCGAGGCTGTGCGGTAATGAGCCTATTCCAATCCCGCAAGTCAGACCAGACCCAGGAAGAATAAAGTGACTGTTTATGATACAGAGGATGCCACAGTGTCACCAAGCTTTATGCTGAAACTTCTTGCCACGTTTGGATTCTGACAAAATGAAACACCAATATTTTCCTCCTGGATTTTTTTCTCTATGTTCAGTGAGAGTTACAGAACAGCGTGCTGCTAAAACCGCTAAGTTTAGTTCCCCGTGTCTGATAGAAAATCTTAAGCTGGCGTGAGGTTTTAGTCTCCCTGGGGCTCACCGTCAGCTCACGGGACTGCACTTCTCTCCTAAGTAGTCGCGACCTCAAGTCTTATTGCACTCACATAGCAGAATACCTGCGTGGTTATCCGGATGACTTAAAATGAACACAGTCAGCGGAAATGGAAGAGCCTGTCAGATATTTGAAAATAAATTCCCTAAGCTTCCAGGTTCCTTGCTGTGTACGCTGATGTGGCTGTGTCAAAATGGCCCAGTAAGGCTAACGCTAGCAAATCCCCGTTTCCCTTGGGCTTTGGAATCCCACAGACTGCCGGGCAGGCTGGGCTTTGCCATTCAACACGGACAAAAGGAAGGTTCCTTTAGCCCTCTTAACAGGTCATAGAAAATGTGGTCTTCCTAGCTCCCTTAAGCCTACCCTTTCTGAAATGTTCTCCTTAGAAGGAGGGGGCCTTACCCCTCGGTACAGCCCAGGTGTTCTATACTCCTCTAACCATTTTAACAGTAGAGAGAGCCAGGGGCAGATTTTTTTTTTTTTTTTAGAATCAAAAAGTTTAATTTATTACAATTGTTTTGAAAGTCAGCAATGATCTTGACAAATGTTATGGGTAAGTCTACAGCAAGTCTCTAATTTCTGAGATACAAAAGACAATAAATATAGATTCAAATTCAGCCTAAAAACAAGATTCTAAATCTAATTACCTGTAGTGTAGCTTAGTTTCAATATTTCAAATATATGTATAATTCTGAAGATACTAGAAGAATTCATACAAGAAAGTTATTGCTCACTGACGACCAACTGACAGTTCTTCACTGGTAATATACAATGTATCAGAGGACCACCGTTGTTGCGGTGAGACTATCTCTGTCCCATCATACCCATCTAAGTTGACTTCAGTGACTGCCAGCTCAGAAAGCCCAACAGAAATCCAGAATCCATATTTACATGTGGAGCCCGAGAAGGAGGTGGTCTCCCTGGTTCCTGAACCATCGTCCCCAGAGGCTGTGAGGAGTGCCAGTACAGACAACAGTGACACGCCAGCTCCTTCTCCAGGCCTTGATTATGGGCCAGAAGGAGTCCCAGACAGCAGCCCAGATCTCCAGCATAACATGGAAGAACCAAATCCAGAGGCTCCCCGTCTCCTCGACGTGTACCTGGAGGAATGCCCTCCACACTCACCCCCACGATACACTTCTGGGGAGCCTGAAGAAGGCTTGGTGAGCTTGCACCCACCTGAAATCACTGGGCAGGTCTCTCTGCCTCCTGGCTAAAGGACAAACTTACGTAAAACTGGCTCAGAGCATATTGCTCATGGAGTGAGGGTGAAATTCAACCCCCTTGCTTTACTTTTAGATTAGTCTTTGGAGGTGCAGATTTTTATACTGAATCTTCTGTCCCATAGCTAACAAGCTGGCTCTTCCCGATTAAGATCCGAAGCCGCGTTTCTGGCCTGGGCCTGCCCCAACGATTCGCTCGCCTAGGAATCATCCGTCATGCGCTCCAACGTTCTCGTATCTCTCAGTCCATCTTTTCTCTAATTTCTTCTTCAAGCTCCTATGAAGTGTTTCCAGGCAACCTATTAGCTAATGGCCTTCCTACTTTCTCCTCATCGCTGTTTTGTTTCATCGTGAAGCTTCCTGTCGGGCCACCTCCTGGCAGGGACTCGCAGCGATCATCCGCGGCTGTCACGGTGAGCGTGGGGAGGCCGTGGAGTAGCAGGCAGTGACGGGGGCTCTGGGTTCTGACCTGCCCCGTTCTCAGCTCTGCCACTCAGTGGCCTGACTTTTCCAGGTCTCCGTTTCTTCATTTGCAAATTAGAGATTATAGTAACAGCGTCTCTCCCATAGGATCCTTGGAGGATTAAAGATCTTGCACGTAAGCAAAGTGTTTAGTGCGGTTCCTGTCTCAGTGAGACCTGTGACCCTTTCAGACCATAGACACAGCCACTAAGGCCACACAATTGTCAGCATTATCTGTATATATCAGACAGACAAAAATATTTTATAAATACCTAATGTTTCTAGCTGAAAGGGATTAGAGGATTATTGTGTCCAATGTTTCCATTATGGAAGCGAGCAGAGGCTGAGATGCTGAATGTCATATAAGGTCACTGTTATTATAGATAAACTGAGTTGCAATAGATTTTAAGAGTTTGAGTGAACAGCAATTAATGAATCAGGTAGTGCTGAACAGAAAGTTGTGAACGGCTTCACTGAAGGAGCGTGAGGGGAAGGCTCTTACAGAGTGAATGCAGAAGGAAGGCAACGAAAACATTTGTTTGGCTACGTCTACGTAGTGGTCTTACTTGGTTTATCTCACTGGAAAATGCCTACTTCTATAACTGTCAGTTAACTGAGGGCTGGAAAAGGGCAGAAAGGTGGAAGGAGGTGGAATCAACGCTGCCTGACTGTTGAGCGGGGACACTGATCTCCTGCCCCCGACGCTGCTGGATCTCAGGCCTTCAGACCCAGACTGGAATCTCTGGCTCCCTGGCTCTCAGGCCTTCAGACTTTTTGGGCCGGACGCAATCAGTTTTCCGAATCTCCAGATTGCTCCAGCTGATAGCACGTCATGAGACGTCTCACCCTCAGTAACTCTGTGAGCCAATGCCTTATAATAAATCTCTCACTAGATATCCTACGGGTCCTTTTCCTGGAGAACCACAGGAAAGCCACGGTTACATACTCAGCCGGAAACAGCCTCACTGCTGTTGCTCAAGCTTCCACGAAGCCCAACGAGCAACCTCTTCTGACCCCGAGCACTTCACTCTTGCCCCAGTGACCATTATGCTGTATTGGTTACTTGCTTATGGCATCTCTTTCACCATCTAGAATGTTCTTCAGGACCAGGACTGTTTCTCGTTCCTCTGTGTTGCCAGCCCAGTACAGGGACTGGCATATGGAAAAATGGTTGCGTCAATGAGTGGCACCATACCTACGAGTTGCCTAAAATCTGGCAGGTCGGGTGGGGGAAGACAGGAATCTATGAACTCAACAAATAACTCAGATAAAGCAGAATCAGCCCAGTGGTGTTCAGGAGGTGCCCACAGCGCCCAGGAGTTCCAGGCAGGCGTTCACTCTCTCATGCATTGTGGCTCTTTCTCTCCTTGTCTTCCCTGCATTGGCACTGAGCCCTGGGGCATTGCTGTCCTTGTTACCTCGGGGTGTACCGGAAACAGGCGGTGGCTGGTTAAGCCCTCAGCTGTTAGGTGGCCGAACAGCTGCCGCACAGGAGGGCTGCCAGGAAGTATCCGTGCCAGGTGGGGGCCCGGGAAGGAGAGGACACAGCCCCCACGGGAATGCTCTCTATCTAAGTGGCCTGCTCTTTCCCAACATTTCTCGTTGTCTACAGGAAGGTGTGGCATGGCTTGTTGCTGACTCTTGGTGACCATTTTTGGGTGGGTTAGTGACATGTCAGTTAACCAACCAGGCTAGGGGATGGGGGTCTTCTGGTGAGGACATTCCTCAGATAATAGAAGGAATATTCATCTGTGGGGTGGCCGCGTCTGGCAGGCGAGGCTGCCCATTCTCACAGGCATGACTGTTCTGATTAACGTATCAATGTTCTACCCACCTCACTTTCCCAACTGCATCTCCTCAGCCTTTAGATCAGAGGAAACCATTGAAACATCATCAAAATAGTTTTCAAGGCCTCATAAAAGTACAAGTCGGGCCTGCCCTTGGAGACTTTGAGGCAACAGAATCTTCTTGAGAGAAACCAGTATCATTTCTCAGTAGATAGGCAGAGGAAACAGTCCTAGAGGAGGAACACTGATTAGAAACCAAGCAGTTGCAGCAGCTCCGGAGAACAATGGGGCACTGTTAGCATAACGAGCAGCTAACATGTGAATATCGAGTTGCCTGTTAACTCCTTTGCCTAGTCTGGTTGAATAAACAAAATTGAAAAGGCGAAATTATTTTTCTCCGTGAAATCAGAGCCTGAAGCGTAGCCGCTAGAAAACTTCAGAAATCGCTGATAAACGTGTTGAATATATCTTTTATCAACCACATCTGCTGTCCAAAACAGAGACGGGGCCCTATCTACAGTAACTCCAGAAGCTGTTTTCTTTTCTCTGTAATACCTAGACCAAGAGCTTTGCACTGTGCCTCTTGCTGGGGCCTGGCTGTCCCAAGCTTCCAGGCCGGGCAGGAAGCAGGTCCTGGTGGTGTAGATCAATCCAGGCCGTCCATTGTCCGGATCCTGGGTATCTGGACGTGAGGGGCTTTATCAAACTCTCATTGGAAAAAGGATGTTTCCTATTATACAGTAGCAAATTCCAAATAGTCCTGTTGTTCGATTTTTGGATAGATTTGTTTTTGTTTACTTTGGATTCTATAAAGAACCTAATGATACTTGGCACAAATTAAGCGCTCACTACCCGGCAGTGTTGTATCCATGACTTTAGAGACCTTCAGACCGTGGTTATAGCTGCAGGAAGAAGGCTGAGGCTGACTCAGGGGTTCCGCTGCGATGAAGAGTTGTTGCAATCTCTGGGTCTCTCCAGGGACTGAGCCCTATTTCTCTACTGTTTAGCACAAAGCCTGGCATGGAGGAAATGCTCACTAAGCCCGCATTTGCAGAGATTTCTCTTCTCTGCTGGCACGGGGTGGCCGAATGTGCTACACTCGGGAGCAGGGGTGGGGAACCTGCGGCCTTCTAGATCCTTAAGTGTGGCCTTTTGACTCTGCATCCAGGGTGCGGAGCGATCAGTCAGACCTAGGTGCTCACTCAGCTACAGGAGGAACTTTGGGCAAAGCATTCAACTTTTCCCAGCTGAAGTTTTCCCACCTGTAAATTAAGAGTAATAAAACCGAGCCTATAGGGTTATTGTGAGAACTAAATGGGACAAAGTATTAGAACCTCTGGACCGGGCGTGGTGGCTCACGCCTATAATCCTAGCACTCTGGGAGGCCGAGGCAGGCGGATTGTTTGAGCTCAGGAGTTCGAGACCAGTCTGAGCAAGAGCGAGACCCCGTCTCTACTAAAATTAGAAAGAAATTAATCAGACAACTAAAAAATATATAGAAAAAATTAGCCGGGCATGGTGGCACTTGCCTGTAGTCCCAGCTACTTGGGAGGCTGAGGCAGGAGGATGGCTTGAGCCCAGGAGTTTGAGGTTGCTATGAGCTAGGCTGACACCACGGCACTCTAGCCCGGGCAACAGAGTGAGACTCTGTCTCAAAAAAAAAAAAAAAGTATTAGAACCTCTGACACACACACTCACTACATGTTTCTTCCCTAAATCTTTTATTCTGTCTGGCGATTGATTCCTTTCCATTTGCGGTTCCACTTTCCCCCTGATGGGAGATTGGTTGCGGGAGCTCCAGCTTTTCCTGCGAGAGTTTAAAGGTGCCAGCTGTCCCCGTGACTCCGGCTTATCTCCAGCACACAGATTAATGAGACACTGGCTGATGCAGAGGCAAGTTTCAGTCCTTTGCAGGCAGCCAGGAGATCCGGTTACCCAGATTTGGGTACACCATGTTTACGCAGTGTTCTACACTTTATGTTAGCTTGCAGTTCAGAATGATTTTTTTAATAGGAAGGCAAGACACTGGCCAACTAAAACTATTATATTATGATTTATACATCCAAAACCTATTTTCTAACCACAGTTCTGACATTTGAAAAGTAAATCTTGCTCTCAGGAAATGTATAGCCACTTGGCAGAAGTCAGAGAAGTAAACAACGCAGACGAAGAGTGGGTGAGGACCGCAAACCCAGCAGCTCTGCCCTGCCCTCTCCACGCCGCTGAGGGACAGCCCAGGCACTGGCCACCATCTGACCGTCACACCACCACTCTCAAGGGTGACAGTCTATGCCAAAGAAGCTGCTTTCATTTCAAACCGTTAGGGGAAAAATATTACAAGCGATTTCTGGTGACTATATTATATTTTATAAATTATGCTGTAATTCAGTTATTAAAAATTTCTTGGTAACTTCAACCGATATAATAGTCATTATCCAATCATTTTTTAAAACAAACAAGAAAAGCTAGAACAGAAAATCTGATGGATTGAAAAATCACAAATGAATGTTTTTGCCTTAAGGGAGTGTTGGACCGGGGCTGCAGACAGGTAAGAATTTTGGGGCAGCCTTCCAAGGTTTTGCTTTGTGGTACCTTCTCCAGCAAGGAAGCCAAGGAAATGTTTGAGTGGAGAAGAAAGTTGCTAATACGACATGCATATTAGCCACCTCCAACAACAGAGATCGGAAAATAGCCTGTCCTCTCGGTGTGCTCTGAAGGTACATGCCATTTGTTCATACGTTTATATAGGTATTATTTTGTTTTGTAGGATATACTTGACATTTGAAGTGTACAGTGCATTTTGTTTGACGGTTTTTTTTTTCCTTTAAAGAACTATCATTACCCTTATATGTTATCTGGTGACTATCACCTCTATAAATAAATGTAAATTCTCAAAGACTCTTTCTCAAATGACATTGAGAAACTGACATTTGAAGTTTTCGGGACCATCCTAGTGTTTCAGCTGAAGGGTATGTCGCAGTTGGAGCTATAAAACCTATTTACTTTGAACTGCTACACTGTACATATTCTATTGATAGTTATATTTTTTCTAGCCTATGACATGCTGATCAATAGATGGCATTCTCAAAGGATGCTTGTCGAGTTTTATGCGTTGAGCAGAAGGGTGCTACATTATCATTTTAATTGTGAATTCAAAAACATTCAAAATGAAAGTCCGACAGGGCTTGTTCCATGGGGTGCTCGCATGTGTCCTGAGTCCACTTGCCTTGGGAGTTCATCAGCACACGTCATAAAATGTCCCCTCGCAGACACTAATGCCACCCTCATGGAGCCTACGGTGCACAGTGCGGTAATGTTCATAGCATTAGAATAATGTCCAGTGAACAGCGAGATAGGTAAAGTTTAATTAGACAGAGGACAAACTCTTCAAGATCTAAACGACTTCATCATTTGCTGCCTATCGGTGCAATAGCTGCTTTCCAAGAGGCACCACCTGAGGGAAGATGTGCAATTACGATAATGATGATAAAAGCAGCCCCGCAGAATTTCTGAAGCCTTAACTTTTCCACCCTGAGTCATAGGTCCCTGTTCCCCTGTACCCACCGCTGCATTCCTTCCTCCTCCTGTGTCCTGCGGAGGTTCTGCCCTTCTCTTTGGGGATGTGTGTTACCTGCTCCACCATTCATTCACTCACTCACTCACTCACTCACACATGCACTTAACAGACATTCGTTGAGCACCTACCTCGTGCCAACTCCCTGGACCCTGACCTTGTGGAGTTTACAGGGCGATGCTGGTCCCCTTAGTCGTCCACTCTGGTGGCTGCTCAGCTCCCAGCTCCCGCACCCATCGCCGGGTCTGAAGAACACCTCAATGGTCAAGTGAAGAATGGATGATCTCGCATTGCTGCTTTGAGCCTGAAATACCTCGGGCCACAGACCTGTGTCGCTCTCGGCTCTCGACTTCCCAGCCTCAGGGACAGGGACCAGGCAGGGACCAAGAGAGGTTAGCACAGCCTCCCGTCTCAAAGGGGCCAGTATGTCTTCCCATTTCCAACCCAGAACCAAGCTTGCCTCTACTCTGAATGTTGAGCCCAAGATTGAGTAGGCTCACTCCAGACACTGGCTTAGTAAATTCTTTCTTTTATACAGCACAAAATAAAACTGTTTACAATACTTAAATACCCTGAAATATGCTGAAGGGCTAATAACCCATAACTGGGTTCTCCTGGCCGAGCAGGCAACTTTATGCCAATTAAAAAAAGCAAAAGCTTCCCTCTGGGGAGATAAATTGGAAACATGTGCCCCACTTGGAGCATACGCGGCCTCCTGGGCACAGAGCCAGCCCTGTGTCCCTAGTGCTGGGCTTCAGCCCCGGCTTCCCGTTGCTGGTGTCTTTTGCGGCAGAGGAACTGCACTCCCATGGGCGGCAGCCCTGGCTTCTCTGGCTTTAGTGGGGAACATGACCTCAGTGCACGGACCCGGTTCCAGAAGTGTTGTGTTTCCTCAGTCTCGGCAGGTGCGTCACACCATGGCCAGGCTCAGCCCATGTGGCCACCTCCCACTCTGCTTCAACTCCAACGTCATTGCTCCTGGGGGCTTTGCCCAGAGTGCCCAACCTGCTGTCAGTGGCCTCCCACTCTATCCTACGCACCTGTGCTTACCTTGTTACGGCAAGTGTCAGCGACCGGTCCCAGGGGAATAACCGAGCGGCACGCGGAGAGTTGGAGAGTCAATGTTTAATCTCTTAATGTCAGCGGGCCCAGAGGAGACAAGTCTCCAAATTCTGAGCACCTCTTCTGGGTTTTTGTCAGGTTTTATACTCTTTTTGGGGGGTTACTTTTAGCAAATCACACACAAGTATAAATGATTAACCAATTAGCAAAAAGATTTAAAAGTTATC
>CAUYSK010017999.1:0-25340 GCA_963575035.1 Avahi laniger
GCATTTAGCTATGAATTTTTAACATTTTATCTTAACATCCCTGGCCTCAAAACTGTCCTAATTCCCTCATCCATTTATTCTTCTGCCAGTCATTCCATTCACTGAGTTCTTTATTTCCACAATTAGACTTTTCAAAGTCAAAATATCTCTAATTTGTTCTTCCTCATTATTGCTTGCTTCTGGTTCATGCTTTCTAATATTATCCTTATTTCTCTGAGAATATTTATTATGCTTATTGTAAATTATTATCCTTCCAGTAGTTATGCTTCCTCTGTAATAGATTATTTAATTTCTTTCTTTCTTTCTTTCTTTCTTTCTTTCTTTCTTTCTTTCTTTCTTTCTTTCTTCCTTGGTTGGGGAACAGGGTCTCGCCCTGTGACCCTGGCTAGAGTGCAGTGGCACCATCATAACTCACCACAACCTCGATCTCCTGGGCTCAAGCAATCCCCCTGCCTCAGCCTACTGAGTAGCTGGGACCACAGGTGTGCTCTACCATGCCTGGCTAATTTTTCTATTTTTGGTACAGACAGGATCTCACTCTTGCTTAGGCTGGTCTTGAACTGTTGACCTCAAGTGATCCTCCCGCCTTGCCCTTCCAAAGTGCTAGGATTACAGGTGTGAGCCTCCACGCCTGACCTAATTTACTTCTTTATAAGAGCATGTTTAACTATTTGGAAAAAGGTTAAATTTTATGCCCTATTCATAATGTAAAATAAATTTTAAAGGTTTAAAGAGAAAATGTTAAATGAGAAAATATTAAAGAACTAAAGAAATAGCTGTCTAAAGAGCCAATCCTGGTCATGGAAGACATATGTAAGTAATAATAGAGGCAGAAATCATAGGGGGAAAAGGCGGAGACATTTGCCAAAATGAAAAATCTAAAAACTCTGTATGTCACAAAACATCTTAAAGAAAAGGAAAACGTGAAGAACAAACTCAAAAGAGCTGTTGGAATTAAATTAGAAATCAGTAGCCAAATAACAAAAGGGTATGTGGGAACTGAAAAATATAATAACCGAAATAAGAAACTCACTTGATGGACTCCGTGGGATAGTGGAGAAGACAGGGGATGGAATGAGTGAACTTGAAGACAGATCAAAATTTACTCAGTCTGAACAACAGAGAGGAAATAGACTGAAAATAAAGAGCAGAACCTCAGCAGTCTTTGAGACATTTCGAAAAGAGCTAACTTGGCATCATCAGAGTCACAGAATGAAAGGTGTCCCAGTGTTGGACTGAAACGTATCAAACATGTCTTAAAACGTCTCAAATTTGGGAAAAGGCATAACCTACATATGCAAGAATCTGAATTAATCTCAAATAGAATAAAGCCAGAGAAATACACACCAAGACACAACATAAATAAACTCTGAGAATTGACTACGTGTGAAGGAATGCCAATTCCAACTGCAGTGAATTTCTCCTGTGAAACAACGGAAGTCAGAATGATGTGGCGTAACATTTCTCAGATGCTAAGAAGATGCATAACCCAACTTCAAAATGAGCACAGGATTCAAATAGACATCTCTCCAAAGATATACAAATGACCAAATACCGCACACAACCATGCTCAACATCATTAGTCAATAGGTAAACACAATTCAAACCACAGGATAAAATTTCCCGTCCACTAAGATGGCTATAAACAAAAAGACCATACGAGCATTGGAGAGTTTGTAGAGAAATGAGGACACTCACACATTGCTGGCGACAGTGTAAAATGTTGCAGCCACTTTGGAAAACTATTTGGTAGTTCCTCAAAATGGAAAACAGAGTTGCTATGTGACCCAGGCAATTTATTATTTGTTATATACTCAGGAGAAATGAAAACATATGCCCATACAAAAACTTACACACGAATGTTTGTAACAGCGCTGTTCACAATAGCCAAACACTGGTAACAAAGCAAATATCCATCAACTGATAAATGGACAAACAAAAATACATCCATGCAATGAAATATTATTCAGCCATCAAAAGGAATGAGGTACTAATACAACTTGTACAGCAAGAACTGCAGCAACATGGATGGACCTTGACAACATTATGTAGGGGTTTAATAGAAACGTTGATTCCTGGCACACAAAGTCCCCGTAAGAGAGAAATCCCCGACTCCTGAAGCCGCCTACTGTTCTGGGGAGGGAAGGGGTGAAGGAAGACACCACGTGTGCTGGGGAGGGGAGCTAACCTGTGAACTCAGTGATCTGAGGAAGTTTTGAGGACTTGGTTAGAAGTACTGAAAAAGGACCGGTGAAGAAGGAAAACATAACACACCTTTCGTGAGCTGAGAGGTCTGAAATGACAACGGCATCTCGTTTCTGTATCCCCAGTGCCGACTAGCTCCACGCACAGCAACGAGGTGTGGGAACGAACAAATGAATGAATGAATGAGTTAAAAGACTACGAAAGTTTTGTGGACAGCCCAGATAAAACTTCTTTGGTTTGGGATTTGGGGGTTCAAGGTCAGGTTAAGACTGCGGCCATGTAAGCTTGAAGTCCTGCTAAGGTAAATTAAAATAGAGACCAGGCCCAAAGAATCTCTGAACAGACAAAACAAGGTAGGCCTCATAAGTTACTTCAACCCTGACTGAATTAGCAAACAAAAGTGAAATTTAACTTGAGCTATTTCTGGTAAATGTGTATATTTAGCAATTACAGAAACTAGGTTTAACCAATCAGAAATGGCCAACGAGCTTATAGTTGTGTAACTAGGGTCTTTCAAATGGGATAAATCAAAGAAGGCAACTGTATGACTGTAACCAATTAAATTTATTTTCTTTGATTTACTTGTCCTGTGAAAGCCTCCTCCTCCTCCTTGGGTTCCCTCAGCAGAGCTCTGAGCCACTTATGGTTTGGAGCTGCCTGATTCATGAATTGTTTGCTCAAATAACCTATTTATTATTTTTTCGTGCCTCAGTTTACTTTCTGGCAATCCCATCTAAGGAGACGAAGGGTGGCCAGGTGAGTAGGGGGAGTACACATAGCCTTGGGGGCCCACCTGGGTCCCCACGCACCAAAGGAGCAGGTGACACTGCTGAGGGACGTCAGAAATCATTCCTTCTGATTCTGAGCCCTGGGGACTCCGCGAAGGGTGGGGTCCTGGGCTGGAGCCGGGTGGCTGTAGAGGCGAGATAGGGTTGAGCGGGAGGAAGTGGAGGGGACATGCCTGTGTGCTGGCGGGGGCCAGAGCCCAAGGAGGAAGGGGCCCTGGGGACGTGGTGTCTTGGAAGAGGTGGGTGAGGGGAAGCATTGCAGTGGCCTTAGGGAGTCTGCACCAGGGACTGGGAGTGTAGACAGAGCTGGCGGTGAGTAGAGACGAGAGGAGAGAGGGACAGAGACAGGAGACATGGATACGGAAAAGGAGAGGCAGACCGCGTGTGTGTGTGTGTGTGTGTGTGTGTGTGTGTGTGTGTGAGAGAGAGAGAGAGAGAGAGAGAGAGAGAGAGAGAGAGTCTGTGTGTGTGTGAGTTAGAGAAAGAGAGACACACTGCGTTTGAGTGTGTGCATGTGTGTGCACTCTCGTGTGAGAGCACAGATAACTCTCCCTGGGCCCAAATTTTGTGCTCTGAGTCTCACCATCTGCGTCTTTCCCCCTGCGGCAAAGTGCGATGCAGGTGAGCCTGTGAGAGGTTATTGGCGACAGTGAACACCAGTGACTGTTCTGAGCAGCCAGGAGTCTGAGAGAGAGAGGCCGCAACGAAACGAACGCAGGGGCAATGAATGAATGAATGAGAACTTCCTTGTGGATGTGTGTATGTGAAAAACTGGGGCCAAGACGCTCCGCCTCAGCCTGAGTGCCCCTGGGTCTCTGAGCCTGGAGGATTCCAGAAAATCTGCCCCTGAGGTTCTAGAAACCTCACCCCAGCCCCCTAGCTGGGTCCCCTGCCTGGCATTAGCAGACACTCCTGGGGACCAGTTTCAGGGGAGGCCGGGGAGGGCGGGGAGCCCCCTGACTCTGAGAGCGCTCCCTGGGCGGGAGGCCCCAGACTGGGTGGAGCAGCCACACCTGCCTGAAGTTCTGAGGAAAAGGGCGGAAACAACTGCGGGCGCCGCCCTAAAGATAGGCTCTGCGGCCCCTGCGGTCTGGGGGCAGTGGGTCCCACACGGCCTCACTTCCCTAAATGGGCAACTTCACTTTTAGAACCCCAGGTCCTCCCCTGGCACACCCAGGTGGCCTGTCCTGTGCCGGCCTGGCCTACCCTTGGATCCCTGGGGAGCTCGGGCCTGTGACTGTCCCAACGGGAGGGCGCCATGGTCCCCGCCATCCTGCTGCTGCTGTGGCTACAGGGCTGCGTCTCAGGTGAGCGGGAGGGGCTGCCTGGGGGGAGGGCATGGCTCAGGGCAGGACACAGGGCCTTGTCCTGTACCCTCCCTCCCTGCCCCTCGCCCAATTATTTTGTCTGATGTTCTGTGGGTTGGGGGAGGGGAGGGACGGGGCTGACTTAGCAGCTCCATACCAGAGGCCATCGAGAAGGTTCGGGCCTAATATCGGCCCCAGGTCAGGCTCATCCAGGCTTCCCACACTGAGATAAAGCTCTGGACCCTTCTGCATCGGCCCCTTTATCTGCTAGGCTTCCTCAGGCCCTCCAAGCAGGGACACTCGGTTTCTTCACACACGTAGCTTGGCTCCCCCAGGAAAGCCCTGCTTGGTTCTGAGAGAGGTCATTGCATCATGTATGTGCTTTGAACTCACTTTTTCTCGGAATGCTGATGCCACATCCTGTCCCTGCCCCTCTCCTGAAGGGACCAATCCCTGAAGGTCCCCTCCCACTCCCCACAGCTATTAATGCCCTTCGAGGGGGCCTCACCTATTCCTGTCCCTGTCACTGCTATGGCAACCAAGTTATCACTTCCTGTTCAGTTCCGGGCATGATGGGGGTTAGCAAAACCCACTCCCCACCGCGCATGAGAGCGTTGATGGGAGACATAGGCACATAAGACACAGTGCCCTGGAGACCCGTCCCAAGTCACTCCACCTCTGCACCTCCCCAGAGGGATAAGAGGCCACTCCCTCTGCCAGGGTGGAAGGGAGTCTCCACTCTGCTAAGATTCCTCGGCTCACCCACCAAATAATTGAGTTGGACCGTTCTGTTTGGTTTGCAAGGGACAAGGTGATGCTCAGAGGGGGTGTGGCCTTACTCAGAGCCTCAGCTATAGTGGGTGCTGGGTGGGACCTGGGACAGGTGTCTCAGGTTCTGGGCCCTTGACTGTCAGAGCTCTGGGCTCCAGCTGGGAAGTCTAGAGCCACCTGCGCTTGGGAAAGGAAGCATGCATTGAGTACCTACTGTGTTCAAGGCATTGGCTGGGGGCATAGTTCTCACAGCAACCAGGGAGGGGAGCGATAGTGTTCCCACGTGACAGATAAAGAAACAGAGATGTTAGATGATCTGCTCACACAGTTGAGTGGTAGAAACAGCGTGTTAACCCATGTTTACAATGACACCAAAATGAGCGTTCTCTGTTCCATACTAGAGGGAGAAGCTTTTCATGTGTGTGTTTGTGGGGGGCTCTGGGGTGAAGTGATCAGAAGAGTAAGCACTGAGCTTACAGCAGGCAGAGGGGGAGGGACCCAACAGCACCTTCCTCCCTCTCTCTGTCCCCTGAGTCCCCTCCCCCCAGTCTGCTGGAGACACAGTCTGCTCTCTCTTCTCCAGACTGTGGAGGACACGGACCACATTTTGGTCCTTGGCATAGAGTGCAAGTTATAGTAGATGGAAAGCGAATAGTTGTAGAATTCTTTGGTTCTCACTGCCCTGGGAGAGTTTATACGTACATGGAGGCAGGCCTAATGTACGGGTTTTATGTAACTAGAATATTGTGAAATTAAACACCACCTTTACAGCATGAACTAAGGCAGCTTGCTATTTCAAGGGTGACTACAGGGAAGTTATTTGTGAAAGAAATAACTCCTTGTCATTTTTTTCAAAAAATGGATTTCCTTATCTGCCTACGTTGTTTGGGCCCTGAAACTTCAGAACTTAATGACGTGTGTTTGTGTCTGTGTGTCTGTCTCATTGGGGCAGGACATGGGTCTTTCCCACAAAACTGGGAATCCTGGAGACAGAGCTTATCCATCTCCCATCAGACTGGAGAGACTGTGAAGAATGGGGCTGTGTCTGGTCAGCTCCGAGTGTAAGGGCTGAGTGTCTTCCATTCGCCTGGGGACTCCCTCAGGGACATGCCTGTCTTCTCCACCAAACGGGGAGATCCCTGAGGGAGGGGCCTGCATCTCCCCCATAATTCTGAAAGCTAGCTGTGTGCAGGGCCTGTGTACCTCGCCGTTAGATTGGGGGTGTTCCTTGGGGGTAGGACCGTTCCCACTCAAACTCTGAGTCCATGACAGCAGGGCAACATGCACCTCCTCTCCCTTCACCATGACCCTCCCCTTTCAAGATGCCTTCTTCCTCCTCTCTCTCCAGACCTTGCTCACAAGTCGTGTCTCCCCAGGTCCCCCGGCAGAGAGCGCATACACAAAAGTGAGACTCCTTGAAGGGGAGACTCTGTCTGTGCAGTGCTCCTACAAGGGCTACAAGAACCGCGTGGAGGGCAAGGTTTGGTGCAAAATCAGGAGGAAGCGGTGTGAGCCTGGGTTCACCCGGGCCTGGGTGAAGGGGCCGCGCTACTTGCTGCAGGACGATGCCCGGGCCAAGGTGGTCAACATCACCATGGTGGCCCTCAAGCACCAGGACTCGGGCCGATACTGGTGTATGCGCAACACCTCAGGGACCCTCTACCCCCTGATGGGCATCCAGCTGGAAGTTTCTCCAGGTGAGCGGGCCTGCTGGGGCCCTGGGAGGGTGGGGGTGTCCTCCCTGCCCCACACCCCACTGACAGCAGAGGTGAGAAGAAGAATTCATCAGTGGTCATGTTACACCATGGGATTTTTCAAAGTGCCTTTATAGACACCTTCGTGGCTTCATTGTCACCCTTTACAGATGAAAAAAATGAGACCTGAAAGCCCTATGTGGCTCTGATCTTGTCCAGGGTCACAGAACTAGCAGGTGGCCGAGATGAGGTTCAAACGCATCACTGTCTATGCTTCGTTTTATCCAGTCATCGGTTCAACATATATTGGTTGAGCCCCTATGATGTGCCAGGCCCTGAGGATGCAGTGTGAGCAAAAGCAGACAGTCCTGCCCTGCGGGACATGGCAGGCACTAGCACGTCATCCAGACAAATAATTGAGAGAACAATAAATGTTAAGAACAGAAATCAGTGTGATGAACCAGAAGGTAACTCAGTGATGGGGGAACTGCTGTAGAACTGAGGACCAGAGAACAGCTGCCTGAGCAGGTGACATCAAGCAGAGCCACGAGTGGTGAGAGTTCTCTAGCCGTGTTGAAATCCGGGTGCATTGAGGGGCGCTCTGTGGGGACAGCTGGATGTGCAAAGGCCCCGAGGTGAGAAGGAGGGTGGCCTGTCTAAGGAAGGCTGTGAGGCGGCTCCATATGGAGGGTGGGGCAGCAATTGATGAGGCTGGAGAGTCATCAGGAGCCCTGAGACCATGAAATGGAGTTTGGGTTTGATTCTAAGAACAAGAGGAAGCTCTCAGAGAGCTTAGAGAGCTGTGTTGCAGCTTGTTTGTAAGAATATAGTGACTGCGGGGTGAGGATGGATTGTGGAAGGCATGAGCTTGGGCAGAGAGAACCGATGTGAGCATCTGGCTGGAAATGACAGTGGCTTGGAGTAGGATGAGGGCACTAGAGGTGGAGGGAAGTGGCTGGGCTCACATCTGTGTTTCTCAGACTTGCTGTCCGCCATGTATGTCTTTGAGGTAGGACAGGCTTTTCTCACGTGGGAGGTGAGCAGAAAGGACGAATCAAGGGTAACTCCAAGGTTCCCTAGTTCGTCAGCAGGTGCATGACTGTACCATTTACCAGTAGGGTAAATCTGAAACTGGAGCTAATTTGGAGAGAAAAAAATCAAGAGCTCCATTTTGTTGTGTTAAGTTTAAGGTGCCTCCTAGGACCCTAAGTGGAGAAAGGAAGCGGGCGGTCGATACACCAGCCTGGAGCTCATGTGAAAAGTCAGAGCTGAGATGCGTATTTGAAAGTATCTCTACAGAGACAGTGTTTCACATCCAGGAATTAGAGCAATCTATGGAGACGGAAAGCAGATTGTGGCTGGGAGAAGGAAAAGGGGATGAGGGAGTAATAGCTTAATAGCAAGGTGTTTCTTTGCAAAGTGATGAAAATGTTCTAAAACTGACTGTGGTGAGGGGTGCACAACTTTGTGACTATACTAAAAAAATTGAACTTTATATTATAAATGGGTATATTGTAGGGAATGTGAATTATATCTCAATAAAGCTGTTTTAAAAATCAAGAGGATATAAAAAGCTGTTCCTGGAGTGTAGAAAAAGAAGAGAGGAGGACTGAGAACCGAGCAGCGAGGTCCTCCCACATTTATAAGGTGGGAAAGGGAGTCAGCAGAAGAGCCTGAAAAAAGAAGCCAAGTATTATGGGATTTACCGTCCACCCTGTTCCCTTAACTCAACTATATCCCCATCTCCTGTTGGGTCGGAACTAGGGAAAAGGCCACCTCTGAAATGTGGGCCAAATCCCTTTCCTCCCCTCTCCACTTCTGATTTAGACCCAGGGAAGGAGTCGAAGCTCACTGACGCCTTAATTTGTAGGATACAAACATGAAATGGTCTTATTTTCTCTCATCGTTTCTCCCAATCACGCCATGTCAAGTCTCACTTTCCACATCTTAAGGATAATTTGTGGAGATTCCAAGTTTGCAGACCTTTGCAGTTATCAGGAAATAAAAAACCCTCAGCCCAATTACAAGCTCTAAACTTCCAGCAATATGTGATTTTCCGCTTCCAGTGAAGACCGGGTTTCATGGCCCAAGGCACCTGAAGTGGGGAGGGGGCTTGCCTGCTGCCTAGCTCCCATTCTTTCATCTTAGGAGATGAGGAATGTGGGGTCCTCTCGGTCACCTCCTCCTGGTTCTCCCCCTCCCACACCTTGGTGTGCTGATGCAGGAATGAGGGAGAGGGAAATGGTCGTGTGACTTAACTGACCATTGTGGCAGTCTTCTCTGTCGGATGTCATTCCTTTTCTTCTAGCCCTTTGAGATCCTCTCAAAGGTGAGCGTGCAGATGCGTGGATTCTCTGCAGAGTTCCTTGGGGGTGTCCCCACTGCTGAGTATGGTGATGTGGCAGCTCTGGCGCCAGGTCTGCCTCTGCTTCTGTCCCCCACCCCCAGTGCTGCTTGTTCTGGGCATTCATGCTGCCAAAATGGCTGAAACTCAGCCATCTTCCATGGTGACCATCCGGCCCTCAAGAAAGTATCCTTTGCATGCACAATAGTCTGACGCAGCATCCTGTAGCAACTTCTCTCTCCAATTTCCGTGTTTCCTGCTGAGACAAAACCAACACTCCCTGTTGTGTGGTACCTTACCATTCCTATGACTGCCCCCTTGTCTATTGGCCAAACTCCAGGCTTCTTCTAGAAAACGGGATGGTAAAGGGCTGGGGTGATGGACGAGGGTAGCAGGACCACTTTGGATGTATCTTAGGGATCCTGCAAGGAAGGTGCCTGGCTCTAATGATGGCAGTTTTCTTCGGAATCTGGGGCCCTTGATGCCTTGTAATCTTCGTCTCTGGACCCTAACTGCCAATTATGGAGCAGCTGGAAAAGTCCCTGTTCAACATGATTTGGTAGAGGTCCCTTTGGCCCACAAGAATGAGGGGAGTCTGGAAAATGACGAGAGAGATGGGGATGGGGAGGGAGTGTCCTCCGGGACCAGGTGGCCTGACGTGACGCTAAGGAAACTGTGAAAGTCTTTCCCTTCTTCACCATGCCTGCTCCTTCCTTCCTAACATCGCCTTCTGAACCCTGATCACGAGGCAGAGCAGAACCCGAGGTCCAAGGTCAAGGAGAAAAGAGGAGGACAGGCCCCCACCCCAGCATCCAGACAACTGTGTGGGCTGCCGGGGTCTGCTCCAAGCGCTGAGGCCCCCGAGTCAATCTAACATCCCTCCCTCTCTGGTCCTTCAGCGTCCCCAGCTGAGAGGAGCACTCCCCTCGCACATCTGGCTGACGTCTTCAAGAGTGGAGCCCCTTCTTCAGGCCCTGATGAGCCTTTCACCACTAGCAGTTCGGGGTTCACCCCTGGGATCCTCACCTTGGCCAGACTCTTACCCTCCTCGAGACTAACATCCATGACAGGCTACAGCTTCACGGGTGCCAGCATGACCACCACGGGGCCCAGGAGGACCGCGGGGGCCCATACAGTGACTGCGTCTCCCAGCAATGCCGGAGCCTCCTCTGTGGGCCCAGAATCCATCTCCCCCAAGTCTGGGCACCTCGGCACTGGAGTGCTGGTGACAGGAATGTGCCACACCAGCAGATCTATCAACAAATTTCCCTCCATCAGGTACCTGTGGGGCTGGGGGTTGATGACGTTTTGCCAGATATGGCACAGTTCTTGGTGTCTGAATGAAACTCAAGTGCAAATCTTATAACTGACCTTCCCCTGTGGCTCCCGAGGAACACTGTGTGACCTATTGTGAGAGACTGGAAGTGACATAGGCGATGGCAGTGGGGATGTGAGTAGGGGGTGAGAGGAAAATGAAGGTCAGGGGGTTGGGGTCAAAGATCAAGAAATGAGGGTCAGGGGGTTGGGGTCAAAGCTCAGAGGGATGAGGGTCAGGGGTCAGGGATTAAGGTCAGGGAATGAGGGTCAGGAGGATGAGGTTCATGGGGTTAGGGGCAGGGGATGAGGGTCAGAGGATCAGGATCAATAGTCAGGGGGATGAGGGTTGGGGTTAAGGGTAAGGGGTTAGGGTCAGGTCAGGGGACGAGGGTCGTGGGATGAGGTTATGAGGGTCAGGGGGATGAGGGTCAGGGGTTTGGGTCAGGGGAACAGGGTTGGGGGATCAGGGTCAAGGGTCAGACAGATGAGGGTCATGGAGTTGAGGGTCAGGGGATCAGGGTCAGAGTCGGTTTTTCTGAAGAGGCTGCTGATGGAAAGGAGAGGGAGGGAGCAAGACAAGTATGTGGCTCTGGGAGTAGGAAGTGGGAACTGGAGCCACTCTTAGTTGGGTTCCACTAGCGAAGCCATCTCTGAAACAAGGATTTGCATCTCATTTGGAACACTGCAAAGAGGGTGGGGAAATGGGACAGGAAGCCAAGGCAGCCAATAAGGAGCCTTTAATCAAACCAGCTACCACTATGTGCAGCAAGAGCCTAATCCCCTGGGGAAACTGGGATCCAGTGTCAACACACTCCGCAGGGCAAGTGAGCAGGTGCTTACACACCCCTCCTGTTGGTTGTTGGTAGGGAGCTGCCTGTGTGGGGCTTGGAGGGCTCCAGGGACAGGAGAAAGTCCTCACCCACTCCCCCTTACCAAACAAGGGGGTGCTGATGACCTGTGTACACAAAAATGTCACCAGCGAGGGAACATGGGATACAGGTGGGGCACCTACAGCGTCTGCTACAGAGGACACAGTGGGGGAAGGGACGTCTCCAGTCACCTTGAGGAAGAACAAGAACCTTGATCTCGTGAGTCACTCATGGGCGTCTCTTAGAATCCTTGTCCTCAGCGATGAACAGATTCGGGGGCATAAGGGAGGAGAGGCGCCAAAGCTGGGGAGATGTTCCCTTCTGCCTGGGCACGTCCTGCCCTGCAGCTGGGTCCCCAAGGAAGAGTTGCTGTCTTTCCAGAGGCGAGTGCTGTCAGGGCTTCTGAAGCTGAGGTTGTCCCCTGGCCCGACCCTTCTCTTGGGGCATGTAGGAAGACAGGGGTCAAGACGGGGGCCCTTGGTGCTCACCTCCTGCCACTGTGTCCCTTCTCCTCAGGCACCAGGATTTTTACCTCACTGTCCTCGTGTTGGGGCTGACCTTCCTCCTGGTTCCCGTGACATTGATCATGGTCTATGGATTTTGGAAGAAGCGACACGTGGGAAGTGAGTAGAGCCCACCTCTCAGCCTCCCGAGGGCAGAGCTCTGGGTAGCTGCATTAAGAGCTGTGGCACTGAGTCCCTAGCGGGGTGTTCCTTGGCCTGTGTCCAGTCAGGAGGACTGGGAGGCACCCAGCAAGGGAGGAGGGTGGCCAGGCAGGTGGCCCAGCATAACCCTAAGGGGATGACCTGGCAGGAACCAAAGGCAGAGCCAGAAAGAGGCTGGAGTGTGAGGCACTGTGAGCAGGGGAGGGCCCTTCCTCACCTCTCCCTGTTCCTTGTAGGCTACAGCATCCACAGTGATCCTGCTAGACCCTGGAAGGACCCACCTAGACGACCAGAGCCGCAGTGGAAGCCTGCTTGGTCTGAGACCACTTAAGCGTGGGGTGAGGGAGCTTCTCCCAGAGGAGCCCCAGGAGGCCAGAGGAGAGGGGAAGACCTGGGCCAGTCTGGATTGGGGGAGTTGGAGGACTCGTGCAGTGTTGGAGTCACCCAGGCCCTCCCAGAACCAGAGGCTGTACCCCACCTGTGTCGAGGCTAGCAGCCCAGCAGCTCAGAGTTCTCCTGCGCTGCCAGGAACCTGGGGAGGGACTCAGAGCAGCGGGCGGCAGGCAGGAAGTCCTGGGAAAAGCATCCAGGAGGTTTCCACTCAGAGCCGCAGACCTCAGAGCCCTGGTGGGTGGCAGAGAAGCCCTGGAAGTGTTGTTTACAGAGACCCTGAGCTCCTGTCTGCCTCAGCGCCCCTTACCAGTAAGCTGTGGGGTGGGGTGAAACTAGAGCTGCCCTCTCCTCGGCCAGGACCCCTGTGTCCCCAGCTTCCCTCTGCTTCCCTCGAGCTTCCCCTAAGCTGAAGGGAGAAAGAGTTGGGGCTCAGGGGCCCGAGAGCCAGCTGATGTCCTGGAGGAGAAGGGACAGTGACTAAGAGCTGGGGACCGGCAGAGGGGCTGGCAGCAGGGGATCCCAGAGCTGTCCAAGGGTCCTCCTGTCCGGCAAGTGTCCTCTGACGGGGCCTCTGGATGCACCCTGCCCTGAGGGTGGCTGCTTGTCCTCCTGTCCTGCGAGCCTGCAGAGCCCACACTCTCATCACTGCCTCCTGCTGGCCAGCCCTCCTGGAGAAGCTGTGACGGACCAGGCGGATAAGAGCCCCTGAGCTGCAGGGTCAGCCTCTTCGCCTGCTCTTCCCAGGGTGCAGAGGCCGAACTCGAGGCTCTCTCCTCCAGGTCCTGCACCTGGGTTCCAGGTCTAAGCTCCTGGAGGGGACTGAGGGCCCAGCCAAGTCCCTACCCTGGGGTGGCTGAGACCCTGGCTCTGTATGGAGGGTGCTCGCCACACAGACACTGATGGGGAGTCCATGGCTCAGAGAATGAGTGGATCACCCTCACCCCTGCTTCCCAGGGGCTCACTGTCCCCTGGGGAGAGAAGACACATGTGTGATACACCAAAGACAACTCGGAACTGAGCGTGGCCTGGAGGACTGGCCCAGGCAGAGGCAGGAAGAAGGAAGCCCAACTAGCCTCTGGCTGAGAGTCCAATGGCCTGAGGAGTCTGCCTCGTGCCTCACTGCCTCATGGCTCAGACTTGACCTCTACTGCTCAGACCACTGCCTGGTGTCCAGCAGTGACGGTGAAGGATGCAACCTGGATTCCTGCCCCAGGGAGGAGTGTCCATCAGCCTGGAGAGTGACACAGCTGGGGCCCTGGTGGGCAACTGGGGGTGGGGTGGGCACTTCAATGTGGACGAGGGGACAGGAAGGGGCAGGAGGTAATTCTGGGCACAGCGGGGAGGAGGGCCTTCTTCCCTACGCCCAGGAGGGGGCAGTAGAGGGAAGACTCCGGTTGTGGAATGGAGATACACACACACACACACACACACACACACACACACACACACACGCTGACATCCATCTGGCCAGCAAGCAACCTGTTAAGAAAGCTGCTCTCCTCATCATGAGAGTGTGGCCATCACCCTGGGATGTAGTTAGCAGGGGGCTTAACTGTCCTGGGGGGAAATAGCTCCCCGGGAGCTCCCTCTACGTGTGACCCCGCAGCAGCACCGCTGCCAGCCCTGCCTCTCCTGACGGCCAGATGCCCAGGGGGAGGAGCACTGGGGAAGGAGTCAGGGACGGGGATGGGGATATCATCTGTCATTGTGTGACCCTCAGTAAGTCACTACCCCTGTCTGGGTCTCAGTTTTCCTCTCTTGTGAAAGGGGACAGTAATTCCTACCTCTTAGTATTGTTTTCCGATAGAACAAAATTACGTGAACATTGCACAACCAAGCCGATGCCTCTTCACTGTTGCTCCCTAAATTCTTCCCGGTACCAACGCTGTTTCTCATGTCGTATTTAAGCCCTCAGGATCCTATTTCTTCGTTTTGTCCTCTCTCTTCCCGTTTCCTCACTGCATGGATGCTGGGGGCCCCACTATGGCAGCCCCTTTGGTGAGGTCCTCTCATGCAGAGGACGGGTACGGGGTGGGCTCCTGTCGGTGTGACCTTGGCAAGTTACTGTGCCTCTCTGATCCTGCTTCCTCATCTGGAAAAGAAGGAGATGAGCTCTGATGTCCCTTCTACATCACCTTCTAGCCAACGGCGTGCACAGGACAGTCGCTGGCACACCACGCAGCATGGAGTGAGGCAGGGCACGCCTGGGAGGGAGAGAGGGAGCCAGCCCTGGCCTCAGTTTGCTCTCAGCCTCTGAGGGGAGGGAGACGCGGCCTGACTGGGCACACCCCAGACCTTAGCATAGGGTCAGACCCCACGGTGCAGGACAGTCCTTCAGAGATGGGGGCACTGGGGACCCTGCAGGCTCTGGCCAACCAGATGGGCTTTGCGGAGGAGGCGTGGCTCCGTCTCAGGCCTGAAGCATGGGTTGGGGTCAGGAGGCGACGTCCCTGAGGGAGATTCTAGGAACGCACGGGTGAGCAGAGACTGCACAGGCCATGGCAGCTGGGAGTCATGGGGAGAGACGGGGGGATGTGATCAGGCCCCAGGTGGAGGTTGCTGGATCCAAGCAGAGGCCTTTTGGTGTGTCCTGAAGTTAGGCAGGGTAGCTGTGAGGGTGACCAGTGGTCCTCGTTTGCCCAGATGAGGGGCTCCCGGAACTGAGCGAACCAGCATGTGTGGCTCACCCTAGGAGCCTGCTCCCACGTGGACTCCATGCTAAGGACACAGGATGCCGAGGAGCTGTAGACCCCACAGCCCAGTTCCCCTTGGACGTTTTCCTCAAGACCAAAGCCTCTCGCTTCCTCCTTCCTGTCTCGCCCTTCTTCCCCAGGCTCCCCGGGACCCAGATCCACAGGAGACCCTGGGGAGGGAGGCACAGGGCAGGTGGGGGTCAGGGGGGCTGCTCACTTTAGTGGGTGAGGCCACGAAGCTTCCTGAGCAGCAGGCTGTGGAGACGGAGCACACCTGCAAAGGGCCTGCGGTCACAACCGAAGGAAAGAACAAAGACAGTAAATGCAGCATCCACTGGATGTACATGCCCCTCCGTGAAGCCCGGCGAGCAGCATGAGGCTTACAGTTCTCCCATGTGGCTGCGAAACGCGCTTTTCACTCTGATTCCAGCTGAGTGGCTCGATGCTGCGCTGTGCCGCCAGCGCCTCGTTCGGGACTGATGGGCTTCCTGCCCCGACGCTAGGAGTGGTGAGGGCAGAAGGCCTCCTCTGCCAGCCCCTCTGGGGGCTTCCTCAGCTGCAGAGAGCCACCTTACCAAGGCCAGACCCCTGCCCAGGACACCCCAACTCTCCTGACTGATCGACAAGGGGGTGGGTCTCAAGGCCAACACTGCCTTGCCAACTTGGCAAGTCCTGCAGGGCTATCTCGTCTTCGGAACTCCTCCCAAGGTGGCCTGAGTTGTCTCATGGCCTATATTACAACCCAACGTCCCCTTCTGTCCCACGCTGTCTCCTGCTCTTCTCTCCCCCAAATGTTGGTCCTCGAAATCCTTTAAACCTCCTGTGCTATGCCAGGCATGGTGGCTCACACCTATAGTCTGAGTACTTTGGGAGGCCAAGGCGGGAGGATCGCTTGAGGCTAGGAGTTTGAGACCAGCCTGACAACATAGGAAGGCTCTATTTCTACAAAAAATAAAAACAAAACAATTAGCTGGGTGTGGTGGCGCATGCCTGTAGTCATAGCTACTCAGGAGGCCGAGGCAGGAAGATCACTTGAGCCCAGGAAATCGAGGCTACAGTGAGTTTTGATCCCTCCACTGCACTCCAACCTGGGTGACAGAGCGAGACCCTGTCTCTATAAAATTAAATAAATAAACAATAAATAAAACCAAATAAACCTCCAGTGCTAATTTGCACCCAGGAATACAACCCGTGGCACTGTGTTTTTACTGCTTTTCTTTTCTTTTCTTTGTTGTTTATCCATTAACTGTAAACAGCCTGTGACTATTGATTTTCTGTAGTTCATCTAATGACAATTATTTTTTACAATATGCTTGATTCGTGTGGTTTTTCACCAAATGTTTATGGAGTGACTGTGGCAGCTGGGAGCTGGGGGAGGGGATGATCTGGGGGCTGAGACTCCCTTTTCGCCTCCCCCCTCCTCTTCCCTCTGTCTGTACCTACCTTTCCCTCTCCCCTCCCACCTTTGCTAGGGACCACCCCCTGCATCTCCATTCCTGCAAATGGGTCTCCATCTCCTTTCCCCTCTTCCCCTCCAGTCCCCGTGGGACCTCCCAGTTCCCAGGTAAGCCTGAGCATGAAGCCTCTGACCACTGAGACAGTGGGTTAGGGTTCTGATCAGAACCCCCTAACTCTGTCACGTGCCTTCCCGCCTGTGCTTGACTTGGGTGGGGAGGGGAAACTTCAGGCTGGGGAGAGAGAGGAGAAATATTGTTAACGAACCCACAGGGGGGTTCACTGTCGCTCACCACACAGAAAGCCAATTACTGAGACAATGACAATTGTCAAAGAAGAAAGGATTTATTGCAGGAGACGTGTCAGCTGGGAGGTGGGAGGTATGGACTGCCTCAAATCTGCCACCCCGACCAACAGGGTCAGGACTTTTTTCTGGAGGTGAAATGAATAATTCATGAGGAGAGTGAGCCTCATTACACATTTGGGGTGGAGTGCAGGGCACGCAAGCGCAGTGAGAAATCATGCTAGTACATACATCCCATGATCAAAATATGGAGTAGTAGTATAGTGAGCTAGGGGTTAATATTGGTCATTCTTTCAGCCTTGTACACAGGTGGGATTCGGGCAGTAGGTTGCTCAGCAGTCCCTTGGGCACAATCTGTGGCGGCTGTTGTTTATCTTGTTTTCTGTACAAACAGGGGGTATAAGGCCAAGGACTCCCTGTTCCTCCCAGGCCTCCTGCTTCCCCGAGCTCCCTCCCCTCCCTGTGCCTTGCCCAGCAATTCATCCCACACAGCTGGGGGCAGCTGCACCGAAACCCCCAGCTCTGGTTCCCCCTCCCTAGTGCTTTCTGGCTCCCTCACATCCCTCCCCACACCCCAGCTCAAGAAGAGGACCCATGGCCTGGGAGGCCACACGCCTGCTATGGCCTGTCCTACTGGTGCTCCTGGCCTCAGGTGAGGGGCAGGGGAGGGGTGAGAGCCGGGGAAGACGGACAGACAAGGCGAGGGTGACAGGGGCTGTGTGGAGGCAGGGCAGGGGACAGGGTGGCGCCGTGCTCTGGAGCACAACCTGAATGTAAGCACAAGAGCATTGCCCCTGAGGAGGGAGGTCCCACCTCCCAGCCCTGTGGCAGCAGACTGGGGGCTCCTGACCTGAGGCCTTATTTTCGGCTTCCTAGGCACAGAAGACAGGGTTTCTGCGTGCCCTGAAGGGTGAGACTGTCTCTGTGAGGTGCCAGTACCAGCGATCCCAACGTTGGCAGGTGAAAAGCTGGTGCAGGCAGACAGGAGCCAGGACATGTATGGTCATCGTGGACGGTTCCAGGACAGCATCTGGGAAACCTCGCTTTTCCAAACAGGACAATGGCTCCTCTGGCATCTTCACCGTCACCATGACTGAGCTCAGGGTAGAGGATTTGGGGTTCTATTGGTGTGTAATCTACAAATTTCCTGAGATCTCTATTCTCAGAGTTATCCATCTGGTGGTATCTCAAGGTGAGTTCTTTCCCTTTTCATGTGTGTGTGTCAGACATCTTGAATCACAGGTGTTGGAGCTGGAGAGGACCCTGGAAATCCTTTCCTTCAACCCTCTCATCGCCGAACACTGGGGCACAGAGAGGAAAAGCCCCTGGCCCGAGGGCAGAACCAGCCCAGAACCCAGGCCTGCTGGCTTCCAATTGGCTCTTCCTTCTACATCACACGTATTCGCTTAACATTTTTGGTGTTATTAACGGGACTCCTCCATTTACCTGGAATGACGTTGAAGCTTCCCATGCTTGAGCACAGCTGGCCTGATGTCCCATTCCTGGACATCCCTGCCCCTTCCCCTGACCCCCAGCCTCCTCTCACAGGGCTGTGGGGTCCGTCGTACAGTGGAATCACAGAGTAACAGGGTGGGGTTGAGAACTGTGCACAGATGGGAGACGTGAGACTTAGGGGGTGAGGCTGGGCAGTGTGGCTACCTAGGGCTCAGGGGCCCTGGGTCCTCCCCCAGGACATGCCGTGAACAAGTGAGACTCCTTAATCTGCAGGATGGGAAGTGGGAGGCACCTCTAATCCCGGGACTCGGGTATCCCTCCTGAGGATGCAGAGCTGCCCCGCCCCCTGCATCTTTCCGTGGTGTTTTCCAAGACACCACGTCCCCCGGGCCCTCCCTGCTGCCGAGCCTGCCCTGCCATGTGGTCACATGGGCACTTGGGGCACCTAGACCAGCCGCTGGCTTCACTGCCTGTTCTATGCAGGGCACGGTGCCAGGCTAGGCTCCGGAAGGGGGCCTGAAAACCTTGAGATCCCATTCTGAGCTGCACAAGCCCACAGCCCAGCCAGAAAGACAATGTGAACAAAGGGTTACGACGCGGGTGGTAAGTGGCATAAGGGAAGCATGCTGAAAGGAGGGGTCAGGTCACCAGACAAGGCCAGGGGTCTGTCCCCTCACCCCAGGAGAACTCCACAGAGGAGCTGACACCACCTGGGCCTCGCTGGGTGAGCAGGGATTTATCCAGAGGAGACACAAGCGGTGGTGCAGGAGGTTAGAGGTTGAAAGTGCATGGCATGTTCAAACACAATGAAAACAGAAGAGGCTGGAGAATGTATCCAATATACACGCGACTATGTGACACTTCATTTAAAGCCACTCATACTGTGGCCCTTCACTGGGCAACTCCAGCAGAACTCAGCCAACACCTCCATTCCTTTTCAGGGCTTCTGGGGCTTCTCAGAGTCTTCGCTTGCCCTGAGCCATGTGTGGGTGCCTCCCACCCGGGGCAGGGGGCTGGAAGAGGGTTCTTCCCTCACTGTCATCTCTTACAGCTTCAACACTAGCCACCACCAGGAGCACCAGGAGGGCAACGGTCCTGGTCTCTGCCACCGGCCCTGTCACTGACAGGTACTGCGCCCTGTCTTCCCAGCCCTCCTTTCCTCCCACCCTCTGCTGACTGTGCCAGATGCCCCCGGCTACCACACTGCCACAGATACCCAGCTCTCAACGGGAAGGAATGCGGGCAGACAGGTCACCTCAGGTCACTTCGCCTGAGCCTCAGTTTTCTCATCTTCAAAATTGAGTTAATAACCTTCCCACCTTACATCAGGGTTTCTAGTCCTCGGCACTATTGACATTTGGAGCCAGGTAATTCTTTGTTGCAGGGGGCTGTCCTGTGAATTGTAGGATGTTTAGCAGCATCTCTGGCCTTTACTCATTAGATGCCCGTAGCACAAACCTCCCGACCACCCAGATGTAACAACCAAAAATGTCTCCAGACACTTTCAGGTTGTGCCACAACCACCTGCAGTTTGGAACCGCTGTCTTACAGGGTTATAGTGAGGATTAAATGAGAGTGTGGATTTGAATGCCACCCCCCGCCAGTGCCAGCACAGGACCAGGGCTGCTTCTTTCACCTCTGTCGGCTTCCAGCCCTTCTCTGTCTTTCTGTAAGAGCAGGGAGCTATCCCAGAGCAGGTCTGGGGGAAGGGCACACTGTCGTTACTACAACCTGGGGCCTGCTTTCCTTTCCACCCCTGCCTAATGGTGCCCAGCACGGGGACCTGCCTCTGTCCTGCCCTCCCCTCTCTCTACCTACTATCGCTGCGCCCCGTGAACCTTGGGCTTTTGCAAACCGCGGCTCCTCGCTTCAAGAGGTTAAACCAGACACCAAGTGGTGCTGATCACCTGAGCTGAGAGCTGTCCCTAAACTGCTTCCTCTCCCACTTTCACCCATGACAGCCCAGACACCTTTCCTGAGAGGTGGTGCAAGGAAGTCTGCCTTCGTGTTCTTCCTTTGCCTTGAGATAGGACCTGTTCGAATGCACTCGTCATCTGGCAGAGCTGTTTGCCAGTGTGCTCTGCACTCACCGCATCTCAGAGAGAAGGGTCGAGGTTGAGGAGACGGAATAGGAATGGTGGAGGGAAGAATGCTGGGAGAGGTGAGTGCAGACCCCGCAGCGGGGCCCAGAAGGAATGTTAAGGAACAGTAGTCGGCAAAGGGAAAGAAACAAAGACTTGAGACGGCACCAAGGAGGAAACCAGCCCAAGATGGAACGGCTCGCCTGAGACTGCACGGCCTGGCGGGGCAGAGCCCTTGACCCTATGGCTGCCTCCAGGTCCGCTGAGCAGGAGGGGACTTAAGGGGAGGTTGCAAGCTGGGGAGGGCCTCTGGTGACGACAGGACAGGAGGTTGGGTTGGGCTTTGACTTTCCTCACCTGGCTGGTCCTTATCCTAAAGCCCCCCCCCCATCGCAAACCAGAAGTTCATCACCCTGGGCGTGGCCGTGGCCGTCCTGCTGCTGCGAGTGCTGACGCTTGCTCCCATCTTGGTTTTGTACCTCAGGAAAGCCCGAGGAAGAGCCGGGAAAGGTGAGCCCCTGTCGTTGGCTCTGGGCAGACCACAGAGTGCTTAGCCACTTATTCAGCGGCCTCACAGCCCTGGAGACAAGGCTTGTGATGCTCACTTTACCAATGAGGAAACTGAGGCCCGAGGGGTGTAGGGGCCAAGATCCCCTGGGAGTCCCAGATGACTCTCTTCCCCGTTGCCAGAGTGGCAGTCTGGGCAGTGCTGCGGGTGGACCAGTTCTCTGCAGAGACCCAAGGTCAGCTCACTCAAAGCTGGTGCACTCAGCGAAAATTTACCTGGAACTAGGTGTGCTAGTGTCCATTTTGGACCACATATTTTTGCCGTCTTTTGAGTTAAGGCTTTTAAAACAAGTTTATGTAAAGATCTTACGGTTGTTAATGGCATTTTTTTAAATTGTTGCTATCCTTTTAAAATTTTGTCTCCCTAAAAGGACTTCCAGGACTTTTTAATTTTCAAAGTTTTAAGTTTTTAGCGTTAATCAAATGTGAAATCTGCAGTATCTTGTACAAAATTTATCAGATTAGTCCCTTTTGATGAATCTTACCTCCTTTCTTGCTGTTTTTGTTTGTTTGTTTGGTTGGTTGGTTCGGCACTTAGGTACTATGTGCTTATTAACCATATACCCAAAAGATGTTTCTACTGACAAGATTGAAATAGGTAAACAGGTCAGAGTTATATTGGATCTCACTGGTTTTAATTTTTCAAATTATAAAAATCCTAAGGGAGGAGTGGATTGTAAAATTTTTATATACATATTTTTCAAACTGTCTAAAATCAGTTTAGTAGATAGCAATAGCATCTTTATAAACAAAATAGAAGAGTAAAATGTCAAAATGCTTTGCACAGTTTTTCATTAAACTTTTCTTTCAGAAATGTGTGAGTGCGTGTATATGGGTGTGAGAGTGTGAGAGTGTGTGTGTTTGTGTATGTGGCAGTAGGTAAAGTGTGTGTTGCATTGGGGTTCCTGACTCAAAAAATTTGGAAGACATTACTACATATAACTTCATCAACAAATAGATTATACGTAAGTTTGATGTTTAAATTTGGAATTTTCAGCGACCTGGAATTGAAAATTAAGTTTACCAGTTTTATGTAAATGAACCACAGTTTGCTTTGCTTTTTAGCATCCCTGGATACTACTATTGCTGGGCACTTGGGACCTCCCCAGGCAGGAACATGTCCCCTGATCAAGCCCTGGCCTCTTTCCCATCCGGGTCCCTTCTGCCCAGCCAGGACCTCCAGCCCCTTCCCATTATTTCAACGGAAGTTGGGTAGGGAGAGGTCCCTCCCCTAACCTTGACTGTCTTCTTCACAGATGAGGATGAGTCACACCACATTTATGATGACCTTTCAGTCCAGAAGGAGGAGACCACTGTGAGTAGGAATGACCCTTTCCTGGGACACAGAGAACCACAGCTTGTTCTTTTTTAACTTCCTGGACTGCACTTAACTCATAGTTTCTATTTATTCCGAAACTTGACTGACACTCTGCTGCCTCATGGATTATCTACGTGCCCCCTTTCTCCACATTTCTCAATTCAAATCCCTTAGAGACAGAAAGAAGTTGACTGACCCAGCTTTTGACCTTCACCTTGGTGAGAGACGGTGTTCTTTGTCTCACAGGTGATGAGCCAGTCTACGGATTGGCTGCCGTTGGTCCAATCAGCTGTGGGGAAAGGTTCACATGGCAAACAGCATGGCTCCCCAGAGCGCTCTCTCAGCAGGGGCTGGGGACTAGGCAGTTTCCCTTGTGTGGGCCTGTCCCGTCTAAAGATCTGAGACTCTTGGCATCACAGAATTGCAGGATTGGGAGGATCTAAAGTAATCTTGGCCAACCCTTTGAATGCTAGAATCCGCTCTGCAAACAACATCCCTGCCAAATACTCTTCTAGCTCAATGCTACTCAAACTTGAGTGTGCATAAAAATCACTTTAAAAGCTTGTTAAAACAGAGTTTCCTGGGCCTTGGCTTTAATAGATCTTGGGTAGAGCCTAACTCTGCATTTTTAACAAGCTCCCAGGAGATGTTGGTTCTGCGAGTCCACGGCCCACACTCTGTGTATCCTCCCCAGCCTGTTCTTAACCATGTTCAATGATGGCGACCTCACTGCTTTCAGAAGCAACTTTTCCCAGCCATTCATTCCCAGAGGCTCTGTAGGATCAACAGCTTGTCCCACATTTTATCCCTGTCCCTGCCTTCCATCCAGCTCTGGGCATGCAGAGGCCCACTGACACCCTCTAGCTGTGATCCACACAATGGGTCTCTGTCTTCTTTGATTCTCAGGACTTTGCTCAGCAGATGGTCTCTGAGGAGGATACTGGGAATATCTGCTATGCCTCACTCATCCATCTAAACCACTCCTGCCCTGAGGACTCCATCTATGACAACACCCTCCCCAATCTGAAGCCCATGCCTGACCCCATCCTGTCTGTGGAATATGCCAGCATCACTGGAAGTGGACCTTAGTTCTCCAAGTCAGCTGCCCTAGAGGAGGGGTCTGGGAACTGAAGGGAGAACTCATTGGGCAGTGAGCATTTATCTAACGCTCACATGGTGCAGAACTACTTTACTAGCAATGGGTGACTTCCATGTGCAAAGACAGCTACCAACTAGCGGGCGCCCTCCTGCAAGGGAGGTGAGGAAAGGAGAGCAAAGGAAAGGAAAGTCCTTATCAACTCAGAGGGTAGAAGCTTCGAGCCTGAGGGCTGAGACGAGATAGCAGGGGACTTCTGGACAGCTGCCCTCTCCTCTCCCTAGGATCCGCTAAGACGGAGTCCAACTGGATAGGGGCCTGGGACCCCGTGCCTCTGAGTAATCCAACTTACCTCCCTCCATGACCATCACTTCCTTCCTGACCAAGGGCTATGAAATTCTGATGGATTGTGCAAGTTCCCCAATTGGTGCCTTTTTCCTTGAATGCTCCTCTCTAATTGTCCTGTTAGGCCCTCTAAGCAGGCTGGGAAGTTCTGGCCACTCCGCACCCCCCAGACCCGCCTCCTCTTCTCCTTTCTGGCCTCCTGATCTGAACACCCCTTCCACTCATGAAATTCTTACGACCCTGCCAGGAGGAACGCTGGGGTGTGGGCAGTGTGCATAGCTCAGGAGTCTCCTGGCCCTTGTCAGGCAGAATGTGGCAGGGGAGCTTCCTTCCCTGTGCCATCCACACGGCTCCATCAGAACTGGCAAGAGCTCCTCTGCCTTCCACAGAATGCGTCATCCTCTCTGCTAACTGCATCTCAGGCAAGCAGAGTAGCCCGGGGGATGCCTCCTGCTTAGTCTAAGTACATTCCAAAAGGCCCTTCTGGAAACAGGGTTCCTTTTTCATAATGTACCCCCAGGAGGTGACTTTGAATTCTGGGAGTGGAAGGGTGATGTCCTAGCTACATCATGGGGAAGGAAGATTGCTTGTAATTGCAGATTTGTCACTTCTCAACAATAACCTTAAAGGTCACTGAATCCAACTGCCGATGCAATGCCTGAGCCCTCTCCATGAACCTCAGTAAGGAGTCACACAGTAAGAAGACATGGAACTCACCATCTCCTGCTTAGGCAGCTGGTTCGTGAATGTTTTTGTCAAACAGGACGGAGTTTGCCCACAGTCACCATGAGACATCAGCCTTGCTATAGATGGGACAAAGGTCAGGTTGCATCATGGCCAGAAAGAGAGTGAAGGGTTAGAGAAGAGTGGATGGGAGGTTTGGGGTATGGTGGGCCAGTCTTCAAGAATATGAGTTCTTCCTGTAGGAGGAAGGCGGGTAAGTTCTTGTCACTTCTGACTGGGACACCTCTGCTGCCATCATCCACCTCCCAGGGTCCGGGTGTCAAGGATGTGGTTCTGTCCCCAACCTGTGGTTCCATGGGGACGCAAACTGTGTAGGCCTGTGGGGCCAGGCACTCAGGTTGAGAGAGGCAGGGAGCAGGGAGCAAGAGGGATTCTTTGAGTGTCACCATGGCTCCTGAGGTCTCTGCCGCAGCATTCCAGGTCTGACTGCTAGAGGCTGGGCAATTGCTGCCCCCTGACCTCCCACCCAACCTGGCCTTGCTTTGAGAAGGTCAGTGGCATTGACCTGTGGCCTCATTTGACCTCTGGTCCTTCATAGTTCCCGGCTCTGACAGTGCCCCTGCTTTTGGTCTATATTTAGACTAGGTACACACTGGGGAGCCCGTCTTCACCACGTGCTCTTCAACCTGGGTTTCCTGCCTGCACTGGTCTGGCTGCAGCACTAGGAGCCATTCAGGGGGCGAAGTTCCTGGCAAACTGTCAAAACCCAAAGGATTCACCCAGACTAGAGCCCCTAGAGTTATGACTGGTCCGTATTCATTAGACAAACATTTGTGGGTGCCCGCTGACTGCCAGCCACTGTGCTTAGTGTTGAGAATACAGAAATTAATTCTAGTAAGCAGACATTATGGAGTGCTTGTTATGGGCCAGATTTCATGGATTAATGGCTCAGACATCTCTGTAAGGTCAGTACTTTCCTTCATCTTACA
>CAUYSK010018002.1:0-24817 GCA_963575035.1 Avahi laniger
TTTCTTGTTGAAAACTAGACATTTGAATGAATGTAATGTGGTAATTCTGGGAATCAGTTTTCATTCCCCAGGGTTTCTTGTTTTCAGTTTCTTTGATTGTTTTAGGCTGTGTCTGTCCCAAGAATCAGCCTGAGGTGTAAACTTAAGGTCCAGTCAGGTCTTTTTTGAGCCGGTATCTCCCTTCAGTATGCATGGTGACGTTCTAATTTCTTTCATTTTTGCAGTTACTTTTTTTTTTTTTGAGACAGAGTCTCACTGTGTTGCCCAGGCTAGAGTGCCGTGGCGTCATCTTAGCTCACAGCAACCTCACACTCCTGGGCTCAAGCGATCCTCCTGCCTCAGCCTCCCGAGTAGCTGGGACTACAAGCACGTGCCGCCATGCCCGGCTAATTTTTTCTATATATTTTTAGTTGTCCAATTAATTTCTTTCCATTTTTAGTAGAGACGGGGTCTCGCTGTTGCTCAGGCTGGTTTCGAACTCTTGAGCTCAAACAATCCACCCGCCTCAGCCTCCCAGAGAGCTAGGATTATAGGCGTGAGCCACAGTGCCGGGCCGCAGTTACTTTTGAATGTCCTAGTCTTTGGTATCTGGCTCACAAGAGGGGAAAAATAGAAAAATGAAGGGGAAAAAATGGTGCCAGCTCTGTATATCTCCTGGAAGTCACTTCAGCCAGAAAAAGGAGGCTCTTGTAACAAACAGGGGACATGCAGCAACAATGGCCACCTCTGTGCACCTGTGATCAGAAGTAGCAATCGCGTAAGCAAATGGATCCATGCTATTTGGAGAACAGGGTCTTTATGCCCACGTTTGCTCCCACAAGCTGGTGCAAATTGCTCCTGCCATGGGACTGACAAGTAGAAGATGGGTACCTACTACTGTACAAAGAGTTGAAACTGACCAAAATAAACAATTTATCATTCAGGCTTCCTCTTGGAAGTTGCAAGATTTCAGCAGACTCCAGAGTTTCAAATTAGTGACATCAAACAGGTTCTGCCACTGCAATTGCTGTCTAGGTGGGGAGACAAGATTTCTGGTGCTTCCTACTCTGCCATTTCCCCCAAATCCTCTCTCCATTCTCCCTTCTTGCAGTCATAGAAATTCCAGTTTTTGTCTGGGCAAAGGCTTGCCCAGAATAAAAACTATATATCCCAACCTTCCTTGCAGCCAGCTATGACCATATGACCAAATTTTGGCCAGTGGGATATAAGTGGAAGTAGTAGTACAAATTTAAGAAGTATCTTTAAAGGGATACCGTTTTCCTATTCCAGATTTTTTTTTTTTTTTTAAAGATAGAGTATCTCTTTATCGCCCAGGCTGGAGTACAGTGGCACAAACACAGCTTACTGCAGCCTTGTACACCTGGGCTTTAGCAATGATTCTCCCATCCCTGCCTCCAAAGTAGCTAGACTACAGATAGGCACCATGCCCAGCTAATTTTATTTTTTTGTGGAGACGGGATCTCACTCTGTTGCCCAGGCTGGTCTTGAACTCCTGGAGTCAAGTGATCCTCCTGCCTCAGCCTTCCAAAGTGCTGGAATTACAGGGATGAGCCACAATGCCTGGCCTCCTATTCCAGCTTTATGCTGAATGTATAATGGGTGACTGAACTTTTTCAGCCATTTTGGACCATGAAAAAGACATATGCTGATGCCAAACAAAAGAGAAGGAACCTGGGCTTCTGAAAACATTGGGAGCCACACCATACCTGAACTAGCTATATTTAGGCTTCTTTTAAATGAGAGTAATAAATTTCTTTTTGTTTAACCACTATTGTTTTAGTGATTTCTATTATAAACAGTTGAACCTCATCCTAATTAAGGTATTCAACTCATTTCCTGGCCCAGGAAGCCAATTTTTTTTTTTAATCGAGAAATAGCTTTGTTGTGATGTCTCTTTTCATATATCTACTCACTGAACAAACATCCAAGAAGGCTGTAATTTGGAGTTCAGACACTTTAGGTAGAATTCACAAGGAAGAAATGACATTGTTAAGGTGGAAGCTGCAAACCAGGGAGATAGTTGTTGCAGAGAACAGCGTCAGTGATTGTCTTAGTCATGTGAGCTGCTATAACAAAATATCACAAACTGAATGGCTTATAAACAACACAAATTTTTCAGTTCTGGAAGCTGGGAAGTCCAAGATCAAGGTGACAGCAGATTCGGTATTTTCTGAGGGCCCATTTACTGGTTCATAGATGTGACCTTTTCGTTGTGCTCAAGTGGTGGAAGGGACAAAATGAGCTCTTTTATAAGGACACCTATCCTATTCATGGGGGTTCTTCCTCATTTCTCAATCACCTCCCAAATGCCCAATGCCATTGCCTTGGGGGTTTGGATCTCAACGTATTAATTTGCGGGGAGGACACAAACATTCAGACCATACAATGATCCTGAGGCAATCCCAACTACAGACATCTCAACTTATCTTGTGAGAAACCATAAAATGATAACCATAAAGGATTTGAGATCTTAGGGAATTACTGAATTCTCAAGTGTCAGTATCTGAAACCAGCAGATGATTTCTTCTTCTTTTCCTCCTCCTCCTCCACTTCCTCCTCCTTCTTCTTTTCTTCTGACAGGATCTTGCTCTGTTGCCTGGGTTGGAGTGTGTGGCACAATCATTGCTCACTGCAGCCTTGAACTCCTGGGCTAAAGCAATTCTCCCACCTCAGCCTCCAGAGTAGCTAGAACTACAGGCACATGCCACCATGTCCAGCTACTTTTGTTTTTGGAGAGACAGGGTCTTTCACTGTGTTGTCCCGGCTGCTCTCAGACTCCTGGCCTCAAGTGATCCTCCCACTACAGCGTCCTGAAGTGCTGGGATTACAGGCATGAGCACCATGCCCAGCCTTTTTCCTCTTAAAGCTTCTGGTATAAATTAAGATCGTATTACAGAACCTGAGCAAGTTCTTTTTTTGAAGACTATTAGCTTAATTAATACCGTTTTATCTCATAAGGTCCTGATTACTGTGCTTCCAATTTAACTGAAAACTTACTAGGGCCTATAATAACATACAGTCTAGAAGGCTTAACAACAGCAATAAAAACTTTATACCATAATGATTAAGAGCATAAACACTGAAGTCAGATATATCTAGGCTGGAGTCTACCACTTCCAAACTGTGGGACTTTGGAAATGTTAAAACCCTTCTAAGCTTTGCTTCCCTCACTGAGAGTAACAGATACAAAGATTTAATCATATAAAATGATTAGCACAGTGCCTGGCACATAACAGTTACTCAGTAAATGGGAAAAGTTATCATAAGATTCCCAGTATCCATAGTATGTGCAGCTAAAGGCCTGCAGAGGTAACTTACTGTATTTCTTTTAGATGTCCAGGTTTTACCAACTCACATATAACATGGAATCACATGAACAATATTCACCATGTTCTGCTGGCTCTTAACTTTCCAGTTTAATAAAAAAACTTGATTTCTGCCAACTGCCCTCCCCATACACTTACTTCTGCAAATTCCACAGTAGTGTCTCCGTAAACAAATCCTTACCATCCCAGTGATGCCCATATCATTCTTTCTTCTAGTCTCTTTGATGATGATTGTATAATAGCTAAGGGATCCACGGCCTTCTAAGATGGACTGAGATTGCTCTCCACTACCTTTACATTTTCCTTAAAATATTACTTTTTCACATAATGTTGTGCTAAGATTCATACAGATTGTTGCATGTCATTGCAGCTCATTTGTTTTCGCTGTGGTACCACATCATCCACTCTTCTTAAGATGGGCACCAGGGTAGTTTCTAGGCCTCTGCCATTGTGAAAGCACTACAAAGTATGCTCTTGTTTATATTTCCTGTTGTACACATGTAAGTTTCTCTTAGCATATACTCAGGAGTGGTATTGCTAGATTGTAGTCTGTGAATGATACATGTTACTTCATGTATTAAAATTTTCATATCTAATATTTTCATTTTATGACTTTGTTTTTATTTCATCTTTCCTCATCTCTTTGAGAATATTTATTACGCTTATTTTAAATTCTTGGTCTGCTCATTCTACTAATTCTCCTTCAGAAATGTTTATATACATATTTGAAGGCAAGTACTAACATACACATAATCATGTATAGTGGTCATCCTTGAAGGACTGAGATTATGATAAAACATCAGTTCAACTACCCTGGACAGCATTTCACTTTATTTTATTATGTAAAATGTAGAAATCCTTGATTAAGAAAAAACAGGGAAGACATCAGAAACCAAAGAATTTTCTTAGGAAAGCAATGTTTGCTGAAGAATACCTTTGTTCCAGCCATGATGAGCATCTATCTTCTTGGCAATCCATGGCAAAGCTCCATGGTATATCTTTCTCTCATTCTTGAGCCTTGGTCCTGGGTATGAATGTTGTTAGAGGTTGTAGAAATAAAAAAAGAACCAAAATAAGAACATACTATATGAAAGCCAAGCTCAGAGACTGGTCCTCTTTTACTTAGGTATTAATATATCAGGAACAGGAACAATCAACATTCCTGAAAGCATACCTTCTATTCATTTGGGTTTTTTGGCCTGGGGCTTCAGTGTGGAGCTGAGCACTCCACCACCCTTCCTCCACTCACAAATGTCTGCATAGCTGCATGTCCGGCACTTCCAAGCCTCCTCCACATCGACCCCTTGAGGTTCTCGGTGTCCCATCCAATAGGCCATATAATGCTGCACCTTGCTCCTCACCTCTTTCTCTTCAAAGGCTACAATCTCTGTACCCAGCACGGTGGCAGTCTCTTGGTGGATATACTCAATCTTCAGGATATCAATAACTGGGAGGTCTGACAGTGTTAGAGACAAGAAGACCAGTTCCATTAGGTCACCCAAAGACTTCACAGAGAAGCCTCCCTTCTGGGCATGCCTCAGCACTGAAGGCCCCAGTGGCTTTTCTGGACACAATTTTGTGTGGTGGATTAGGCTAGCAGGGGTCACTTTCCCTTGTACCATGGCATCAAAGAGATATTTGTACAGGCTGACTTGAAAACAATCTTTCTTTTTCTGAGCTTCTAGAGGGAGTACAGGGTGCCTGCGTGTCTTGAGTTCAGCCAGTTCCAGTTCCCCTTTTGCTGTATAGTGCAGCTCATCAATCACTCCAACAAGAAGCACACCCTCCACTTCCCCAAACACTGGAAATTCTCTGATGCGCCCTCCTGACTGTAGGGTAGGTATCATTGATAGTATGTTCAGAAACTTAATTGCCCAAGCATCTTCTTTAGTGGTAATGGGGATAGTCACAAGATCATGAAGTTCTAGTTCTCTAGCTAGGTGGATGCTGGCACCAGTGTCCAAAACAGCTGCCCTCTCAGGTGCCAAGAAACTAGGAAGCTCCTTCCCATATGCAGTTTGTAGTTCACACCAGTTCTGAGTAGACAGGTCAGTGACAAACAAATATTTAAGGTGGAATCTCTCCATAGGTGATGAGACATCCAATCCTCTTTTCCAGTTTTGCAAGCTTATGGGCTTGTCATCTTTCCCAGGGGGCTCAGTAGAAGGGCCAGACTTGCTAAGTGAAGCACTTGACTCTTGGGCATCTTCCAGGTCCAGAAACTCCAAAAACTCTGAGTCACTCAAGTCTGAGAAGCCCGAGGCTTCTGCTGATACTGTCTCCTCTTCCCCAGTCTCTGCCATGGCACAGCTCTGGATTGGGCAAGGAGGGCCCTGCATAATATGTTAAAGAAACACACTGTCCAAATAAAGAACTTCTCAAAAGCACTTTCAAATTCCAATGAGATTTAAAAAAAATCATGACAAATTACTCAAATTCTTTAAAGAAGCCAATTTATTTATGATCAATTAGTAATACCACAGAGTTGCAATACATGTACACTTTACAATAGGGCTCCTTGTATCATCTGTATGTGTGCCTGGTAGAATTTTTTGAATGGAAAAATAGTTTCATTCCTGGATCTGCCACTCAACATATTGTGTGTGATTTTTAACTAAATCACCTTCCTTGGCCTCAATTTCTTCAGATTTAAAAGGAGATTTGTGGTTCGCCTTTTCTGCTTCAAAATTTTACTGACTTAGAACATTATTTCATTATTTTAAGTGACTGTACATCTTTGTAAATGTAGGACAGTTTACAACAGGCCACTTCTACAATTTCTTTGATACAAAATCCTTGACCACAAAAGTGAATCTCAAATATAGACTGTTCCTTGAGAAAAATCAGCCCTATGATGACTTTTTAAAAAATTTTTTTAATTTTTATGTTTTTGAGACAGGGTATCGCTGTATCACCCTGGCTAGAGTGCAGTGGCATGATCATAGCTCACTGAGACCTCAAACTCCTGGGCTCAAATGATCCTCCTGAATAGCTGGGACTACAGGCATGTGCCAATATGGCTAACTAATTTTTTTGTATCTTTTATAGAGACAGGGTCTCGCTCTTGTTCAGGATGGTCTCAAATTCCTGGTCCCAAGCAATTTTCCCGCCTTGGGTGCTAGGATTATAAGCATGAGCCACCACCACCGTGCCTTGCCTCTGCTTTTCTTTAAACCAGGAAACAAAGGCCACACATTACGTTTGATTGTTTTACTTTTTCTTTTTTTTTGAGACAGAGACTTGCTCTTATGCCAGGAAGAGTGCCTTGGCAGCAGCTTAGCTCACAGCAACCTCAAACTCCTGGGTTCTAGCAATCCTCCTGCCTCAGCCTCCCAAGTAGCTAGGGTTACAGGTGTGCACCACTATGCCCGGCTAATTTTTTATATTTCTAATTGCCCGGCCAAATTTCTTTCTATTTTTAGTAGAGACAGGGTCTCACTCTTGCTCAGGCTGGTCTTGAACTCCTGAGCTCAAGCGATGCTCCCACTTCAGCCTCCCAGAGTACTAGGATTACTGGCGTCAGCCACCACGCCCAGCCTATTTGATTATTTTGTCTCTCAAGTATTTTTAATCTTAAGAAAATGGTCTTGTGAAGACATTCTTTTAAAGCCTTCCTTCAAGCCTCACATATCTAACTTTGCATAGACAGAAAACAAAACAAGGTATGTCCAGTCAATTACTATTTGACATTGGGTGCCAGAAAAATAAATAATTTGACACAGTATTTAAACTGATAGAAGTAACTATGAACTAAGTGTCTCTGTCTTGCTATTCTAATAAGCAGTGAATAAGGTGAATGCACCAACTCCCATGTCAAAGCTTAAGAAGTGATGCCCTGAAAAATGTCTTTAATGCTATGGTTGTGCTTAACTAATTTTTAAATAGTCTAAACGTCACTCATAAAAGAAAACATAGATAGCCAGAAGAAAAGTTATTTGCAATGAACAAAAGAAATACAATGCTAAGACTTTTGCTTATACAGTATCTTATGCAGTTATTGCTATATAGGATACTTTAAAAGTAATAAAATACATAACTTTAAACATTCTCATAGGAAAAAGTAATTAAAACACAGAAGCTGTACATTTGCACAAGTTTAAACTATAAATATGCTTTAAATGATAATAATTTCAAAATTAGTACCTTTATTTGAACTATAAAGTCCCTGTAAGTTTCAGAGAATCTTTACCCTCTACCAAAGTGTGCCCTCTAGGGTTTTTGTGAGGGGGAAGAGAGGCACTAAGTCCAAATGAATTAACCTTGAAAATTATTTTATTGAAAATATCTGGACCTGGCTGTCCAACATGGTAGCCACCGACCATATGTGGCTAAATTTCAATTAATTAAAATAAAATAAAATTTAAAATTCGTTCTCTTAGTTGCACTGGCCACATTTGAAATGTTCAGTGGCTAGTGGGTACAGTATAAGGCACATATAGAACATTTCCCTGACCACAGAAAGTTCTACTGAACAGCATTGATTTGGACTATTTCATGTGCATGCATTAACTGCCGAAAGAGAGAGTAAGTTCCTCAAAGGTATAGACTTTCCACTTGTTTTACATACAACGTTGAGAATAGGGCAGTCCTAACCAGGTAAGTGAAATGTCTTGTGGAGAAGACTCAAAGGGGGGCATTCTCTTGGAATTATTCACTTAAAAGAAGAAAACAATACACTAAGGATGGACAACTTATTCAGATGTGTGGCTGGGACTTTCCTATGCAAAAAAAAAAAAAATCCAGGAGAGAGTATAAATATATAAATGTAGTGAATTGTATCCCAAAGTGTAGTTTGTATCTTTTTGACACATGAGAGGATTGTACATGGTACATGGACCGACATTATTAGATACACCTTAGATTAACTATAAAACTACTGGAACATTCATGAAATGTCTAATTTCATAGATATTTCTTAGAACAAGTCTGATTCTTTTAAAAATGTAAGTAAAAAAGAAAAAATATGAGAATAACAACATAGGCAGTAGTACATAGATATGGCAAAAATTGTTAGGTGATAAGTGAATGAGATGTTTGGGAAGCACCAGCATAGTGTCGAGAGTCTGGGGGTCCTACAGATCTGTATTCTGAACCTGAGCCTGAGCAGTTTAGTAGTATTTAATAGTACACTACTTGCCTTTTGAGTAATCTTGGAAAAGGTTTTAGTTTTCCTTAAGCTACTGACACATCTTTAAAATGAGGGTACTCCTTCTAACCCTACTCAGCTACCAAACATTGAGTGATAAACATAATACATATATTAGCACTCAATAAATGTGGAACTCCTTCTCTTTCCCAAGGAAGAGATGAGAGAGTTTATCTATTTCCTCAGACAAATGAGATTAAACTTTAGAAGATACGAAACTCCTACTCACCTGGGCCTTAGTTGATTTTCCTCCTCACAGGGAAGGCAGAATGCTGAAATGACAAGACTAGGGGCAAAGAAAGAAGCTCTGAAAGACCAAGTCTGCATCAGAGAACCTAGATTAGCAACTTGGATCTTTACTATGGTAGATTCGGGGCTTTTGGTCCTTTCTCACCTGACTGTTCCCTTATGTTGTGGTGTTTTCTCCTCTCTGGTCCATCCACTTCACAGATTATTGCCCACCTCAAATCCTAACACTTGCCTCTCTCCGGGGGAAAACTCTCCACGATTTCTTCGTTTTCCCCATACTCTGGGTGCAGTTATTTGATCCAATCCCTGTTCCCTGCAAGTAAAAGGGTAAAAAATAGCCAAGGTCCCCAGGAGTTCTGAGATTGGTTCCCTTTTCCAGCTCCATCTTCAGCCCAGAAGCTCGAGCAGGAAACCTCAGGTCAGAGGCTCTACCTCTTTGTGGTCCTGCTGCCTGCAGAATTGGCCAGGCCTTCACCCTCAACATCCTGACTTGTTTGGTGCGGGCTGGACCTGTGGACTCCAGGGGCATCTGCATTCAGCGGGGACCTTCCCTCTGGTCCCAAATCACTTTCTCCCTGGAGTGCCATGCATGCCCTACTGAGCGCTTCCTATAATGTCCTGGAGGAGCCAGGAATGAGAACATAGGCTCGCTGGCCTCGGGAAGGGGTCCTAGCGGACCATAGGGTCTTCCAAGAGCGAAGGTCCAGAACGGGAACCCGGCCTGCAAGGGGAGACTAAAAGAATCGGTTTGCAGGAGCCGCTCCCACCCGGGGAGGGAGACGCGGAGACTGTGCACAGCCCGCCAACCCATTCGCTGGCTTTCCCCTAACCTCAGGTACTCCTCCGAACTCCAGTCTCCACCTGGTTTCGCCGCGGCCTCGGAGGTGTTCCCATACGCTTCCCCCGGCGAGTTTGAGGACGCTGGGCAGAGCGCGCTGCTACGCCGACCATCAGTCCGCCCGCTGTAAAAAGTTGCCCAGAACCCACGCCCAAGGACCGCCCCTTCCCAGAGGCCTCAGCGGCTCTGCCTGTCCTCGCGAGGCCGTGGCTCCCGCGGAAATCCATCTCACTGCGGGGCGGAAGAGGGTGCTACAAACGCAAGGGCAGCTTCTGGGAACTCGCCAATCCCACCTTGTTTGCCGCTGTCTGCACGTTGTTTAATTCCGGGCGGAGCTACGCTATCTCCTGACATATGAAGTCCCTCTCTGGCGGGGTCTCCCGGCTACTGCCGGGCCACTCCGAGAAAGTATGGCCATGTCTCTTACCCCGGTGCACCTGGTCTCTGCGCGTTAATTGCTGCGTCCTTTGCCACCCTCGGATTCTCAGTCCCCATCTTAGCACTTGCACCAACTTTTCCAGCTGAGGGAACAACCACGAACTCACTCTTGAAAGATGCTGGCGCCCTCCTCATCAATGTATTTCTTTTTTTCTGTTTGCTTACTATTAACTATTTATTGGGAAATGTAACACAACTATATTCTCAAGCATAAAACAAAGGTAAGTATAATAATTATTGAATATTAAACAGACATGTCATCATTAAAGCAAAACTAGAACAGTGCCATTCCCTTCCCAAATACACTCCTGAGACAACTACTAGCTTGACTTTTATGGCACTTCCTTACTTTTCTTTACAGTTTTTCACACATATATGGAAATTTGATTTATGACAAAAGGTGACATCACACAGCAATGGAGAAAAGATGGTGTTTTCAATGAAGGTTCTATGACAATAGGGGTATCCTTATGAAAAAAATATAAAAAGGGACCTCTATCTCCCTTCATCACAAAAATTAATTCTGGGTGGATTAAAGATTCAAAGATTCTTTCATCTCCAGCTAAACTATAAAGCTTTTAGAATATAATATAGGAAATTATCTTTTGGACTTCTGAATAGGGAAATATTTTTAAATAAAAATAGGAAAGCATAATATTAAGAAAACTACAAAGGATATTTTGTATCAGTTGGGAAAATTTAAAAGTGACTTGTGTTATAGATAATATCAACAATCCAGTACAGATGTCCTGAGTGTAATAATAATTTTCTGTTTATGTGGGAAAACGTCCTTTTTCTTAGAAATATGGAAGTTGAGAAAAAGCTTTTTTTTTTTTTTGAGACAGAGTCTCGCTTTGTTGCCCAGGCTAGAGTGAATGCTATGGCTTCAGCCTAGCTCACAGCAACCTCAAACTCCTGGGCTCAAGCGATCCTACTGCCTCAGCCTCCCGAGTAGCTGAGAATACAGGCATGTGCCACCATGCTTGGCTAATTTTTCCTATATATATATATTTAGTTGTCCAGATAATTTCTTTCTACTTTTAGTAGAGACAGGGTCTCGCTCTTGCTCAGGCTGGTCTCAAACTCCTGACCTTGAGCTATCCACCCACCTCGGCTTCCCAGAGTGCAAGGATTACAGGCATGAGCCACCACACCCGGCCAGAGGAAAAGCTTTTTAATCAAGTGAGATATGAGAGGGCATTCTTGGATTGAGGCTGGAAAAGGTTTCTGCCTCCTCTCCAATATAACCTTCCTTAGCCAGGATGTAACTCCCAGTGCCAGGAAAACCCCTTCCCAACCAGTTCACACATGGACAACCCTCTTCAAATGGAGTTTGGGGGCCAATGCCACTAGGTGGAGAGAAAAAGAGATTGAGAAACAATCGTGGAATTTGTGGGGAAAAGAAATATCCAAGACAGAAATACCATATTCCCCAAAGCTTTCAGTCTGAGGACGGTGGGCCTCCAAATTCAGAAAAAGGATGCCTTTTTCCCCAAAAGGATATCCTAGGAAGTCTGGATCTTTAAGGCCCATCTATATACAAAAGTCATTGATTTGGTTCTTTCATCTCCAGGTCTATAACCATGGAAATACTGTTTGATACAAATGGTCCATTTTCCTCTCTGTCCATCCTTCTTTCCTTGGTTTTTTAGAACACAGGATTTGTACCTCTCACATTGTCCTGGCTAGAGGCTACCATATATCAGAGGAGGTCTTTATATGAGTAGTCTCTAGAGTGGCACTGTCCAATACAGAAACCACATGTGGCTCTTGAACACTTGAAATGTGGTTAGTGTGAAATGAAATGTACTATGACTATAAAATACACAGTGAGTCTGTGCGTGGCAGCTCATGCCTATAATCCCAAAACTCTGGGAGGCCAAGTCAGGAGGATCACTTAAGACTAGGAATTTGAGACCTCCCTGGGCAACATAGCAAGACTCCATCTCTATGAAAAATTTAAAAACTAGCTGGATGCAATGGCACATGCCTGTAGTCCCAGCTACTTGGGAAGCTGAGATGGGAGGATTGCTTAAGCCCAAGAGTTCAAGGCTGCAGTGAGCTGTGATCACACCACTGCAATCCGGCTTGAGCGACAGAGAACCTGTCTCAAAAACCAAAACAAAACAAACAAGAACCACTGTATCTCGAAGACTTAGTACAAAAAAATGTAAATAACTCACAATTTTTCATATTGGTTACATGATATTTAGGATGTATTTGGTTAAATATTTTAAAATTAATGTTACTGCTTTTTATTAATGTAGTTGCTAGGAAATTTCACATTTGTGCTGTGGCTCACATTATATTTCTATTGTACAGTGTTGCTAGAGCATCAGAACCTTAAGGGCAGAGAATTTATGTTGCTCAAGTTGTGTTCCTCACAGGTACTGGAATAATAATTGACATAGTCTTTATATACTCAAGAGAACTTTATTGACAATATTCTGTATTTAAGAATCGTCTCTTCCCCATGTAAAGATCAGCCTCTCTTCAGCCAAACTTGTGATCATTGAAAAGGGCATTTTTAGTCACAGAAATCTAGAGGAGGCTGGGAAATTGGGGTAGATGGGAATGAGTTAAGGATGTAAGCCTAGGGCATGCTTCAGCTAAAAGTAGGCAGCTTAGATATAGGACATGAAGAGTTTTCTCTTTCCATTTCTTGGATTTGTTTCCCCTGTGTTTGCTCCATTATCCAGACAGCCTCCCTCTTCTTACACTGCTAGTAATTTCCAGGGGCTATGAAAGCCTTACAGATTTGTGTCCAGTGGAAATTAAAGGAAGTCCACTTCCCTAATTGTTCAAATGTTCCAGAAATTGGCCCTGATTAATCAAAATGGGGTTATATGGTATGCCTGTCTTAGCCAGAATCTTATACAAAACAGAGCCTTTTTTTTTTTTCAATTTGGAAGGTGCAAATCCATGGTAGCAAGGACAAGAGGGAAGTGGAGCAATCAACAATGTAAAGCAAATTGAAGTGGTGTGTTATTGCACTGGCTATTGCTTCATGGTAAGCCATGGTTCTTCCACACTGATTTCTGAGTAATTTTATAAAATTTAAATCCTATGTTGTCACTCATCTCTAGTCTAAAATCTTGTAGGATAAGGCTTATCCCTTTAATTTAGTAAATTGAGTCAAGAATACATGGGTTATCCAGGAAGGCGTAAATTTTATGACATGTATCACACATCACTGCCTTATGATGTGGTGCAAACTAAATCTGGACGAGTAGGAGCTAACAAAGAAATTGGGCAGAAGGAAGAAGAACAGAAACATTAAATAGAATGGAATATTTAGAAGACCCTAAGATCTTTATGGCTGCAGCAAAATATGCTTGGGTGGAAATTTAGAAGCCACTTCCAGAAAAATAGGCAATACTCTATACTGTGTTCTGTATTAAGAAATTTGACCTTTATCTTCCAAGTTATGAGAAATCATTGAGGGATTTTAAGCAATAAAGTGGTTTGATTAGACATGTGTTTTAGAGTGATCACTTTAGAATCCGTGGGGAGGATAGAGAGATGAATCCAGATTAGATACTGAAAAACCATTTGGGAATCTTTTAAGCAGTTAGGAAGTGCGAATGAGAGGAAGAAGTTTAAGTTGGAGAGCTGGTTAGATGGTGGTACCACTTCCTGGGTTAAGGAATACAGATTTTATTGAAAAGATTATGAGTTGAGTTTTGGACATGTTCACTTTGAGGTGACTATGTGATATATTAGTGGAGTTATCCAGCGGAACTTTTTTTTTTTTTTTGAGACAGAGTCTGGCTCTGTTGCCCTGGCTAGAGTGCCCTGGCGTCAGCCTAGCTCACAGCAACCTCAAACTCCTGGGCTGAAGTGATCCTCCTGCCTCAGCCTCCCGAGTAGCTAGGACTACAGGCATGTGCCACCATGTCTGGCTAATTTTTTCTATATATATATATTTTTAGTTGTCCAGATAATTTCTTTCTACTTTTTAGTAGAGACGGGGTCTCGCTCTTGCTCAGGCTGGTCTCGAACTCCTGACCTTGAGCGATCCACCCGCCTCACCCTCCCAGAGTGTAGGATTACAGGTGTGAGCCACCGCGCCTGGCCCAGTGGAACATTGAATATAATGTTCTGGTGCTTAGGACAGATTTCTGAGATAGAGATGTACACGTAAGAAGTGTTGGGATATCAAATCAATCAGACAAAATGTGTAGGTAGAGAAGAGACTATGCCTAATGGCACAGCCCTGAAGAAGAACATTTCTGTGATTAGCAGAGGGAGAAGTGCCTATGAGGTAAATAGAATGAAGAAACAGGCACTGATAATAAGCGAAGCCAATAGGTAGGCTCTAAAGCATAACATGAAGACCTCCTGGGGCAGCAGCAGATCTAAGTAAACTTCTTAAGAATGGCAAAGAGTGAATATGATCAGTCAATTAAAAGTAGGTGTTTAGAAAGCTAGGATAACAACCTTGGTGAAAAAGTTCTCAAAAATGTGATACAGGTAAAAAGGTTATGAGGAATTAAAGGAGGGGATTCTCCATTTCTTCATCTATAAAGTGAGGGGTTTAGATTAGGTGAGTTCCTAGACCTTTCCAGTTCTAAAATCCTGATCCCATGAGCTGGTATTGAAAAATGGGTAGGATTTGCTACTCTATGAACAGTAAGCCCTTCCTCTGGGAACTGCTCTCCTGACTTTCCAGCCACCACTCCATCCACATGGTTCTCACAGAAGCTGAGATTTCTGTCTACAATTGATTTGTTTAGAGGTAGGCACCTGACCTGCCTGGACCAGTAAGAATCCTTCCCCAGGAATTTGACATTGAAAGTGAGAAAGAGAAGACAGCTTTTCTTTGGGTGATGGAAACTGAATATATGGAAAATCTGGAGCTGATGGTAACCATGATTTGCAATGAAGTGTTTAAGGGAAAAAAAAAAAAAAGGGTGGCCAGAATCAAGACACAGAAGCAGAGGTGAGAGATAAAAAACTACCTGGGTGTTCCAAAGTGCTTCAAGTCCTGGTTCCAGTCCATTGTTAGCAGGTATCACAGTCCCTGAATTCCATGAGATAACCCAATATCCCTCTAATAATATCTTCCTGTGAGACTTAAAGTAGCCCTAGTTGATTTCTGTTATTTGCAACCTAAAGAGTCTTAAGTAATAAACTGAATTTGGTCAGAGCCCATATGAGGAGAAAAGTAAATGGAAGATGAAGCTGTAAGATAGGACTGGATGTAATGGAGGCTCTTAAGTGCCAGGCTTTGGATTATATTAATAACTGGAGTAGTGGCTGTGGGGCCAGAGCTGAGGGGAAATCCATTAACACTTTCTGAATCACTAAAACTTTCATAAAATATTGATTGAAAAATAAAACATAAATCACTGTGGTCCTGGCCTTGGTGCTCAGCTTTCACATCATAAGCAATGTTTAATAATGCTCATTCATTAATTTAATGTCTATTAAGTAGAAAGTCACATCCCTCCTTTGTGTCTCCCTCCCTGTGTTAACTCTAACTTGCTAACATGAGCATCCTGTAAAATGCTATGTATGGTCAGAAGATCATTAATGGTAGACCCTGCCATCCTACATACCCTGCCTCAGTCATCATTTCTTCTCCATTCCAATCAGAAGTGCTGCAGCCAAGAGTATATTTGCTAAGGTAAATGGATCAGTCTCTTTAAAGGGACTCTCTTTCATCAGCCAGTTCCAGCCTCAGAAGTCAGGCACTAGAGCAGTTGGTGGAAAGGTGTCTCCTCTTTCTCCAGCTGAGACTGGTGGTCTTGGCTATTATTCAAGAAGATGCAGATTCTTCTCTGGCTCCAGGGATGGCAAATGCTGATGTTTCTGGGGGATGCAGCTCAGTTGATACTTCTTAGGTCATGTTATTGAGACAAACTGATGCTTCTTGGATGGTTGACAAGGCTATTGGTCCAGGAGATGCTTCAGCATCAGTTATGGCTCCTAAAGCTCCATTATCTTGCTGGTAGAAAAATAAATTGGTCCAACCTCTATGCTTAATTTGCCAATATCCATCCTACAAATGCACATACCCTCTAGCACAGAAATCCCAGTTCTAGGAATTTACCTTACATACACGCTTACATGTGTGAGAAATGAAAACATGTAAGAATATTCATTGAATATTGTACAAAACACTGAAAATAACCCAAATCTATCCATAGTAAAGAGGCCACAAAAAAGTACATTTATGCCAAGAATGCTATGCAGATATAAAAAACGAGTAGGTGCTTTATATAGTGAGGTGGAATGACTTCCATGAAATATTGTTAAGTAATAAAAACAATGTGCAGATGTTTGTAGAGGAGGTAGCCATTTCTGCTTAAAAAGAAAAAGGGAAACTGTATATTTGTACTGTCTTGGATGTAAATAGAAAAATCTGGAAGGGTACACAAAATATTAGTTATAAAAATGATGTCCCTAGGTCAGAAAATTTGGTGGTGGGAAATGTAGGAAAAGAGGCTTTTCACTATATACAATTGTTTGTGCCTTCTGAACTTTATACCATGTGAAACTTTCCCCATTAAAAGAATAAAATTTTAACTTAAAATATAGGGATGGCAATATTTTAAATAGTAGTTCCCAATGCCAATCTATATATCCGTGAATACTCATGAAGAATAATTTATAATCCACCATGAAATCATAAAAAATTATGTTCTGAATTTTTCATAATGCTGAATTCATTTAATTAGTTTGAAAGACCAGATTTTATTTTACTCTATTTGGAGACAAGGGTCTTGCTCTATTGCCCTGGCTAGAGTGCAGTGGTGTCATCATAGCTTACTGCAACCTCAAACTCCTGGGCTCACGCAATCCTCTTGCCTCAGCCTCCCGAGCAGCTGGGACTATAAGCACATGCCATCATGCCCAGCTAATTTTTTTTCTATTTATTGTAGAGATGGGGTTGGTCTCCAACTCCTGAGCTCAAGTGATCCTCCCACCTTGGCCTCCCAGAGTGCTAGGATTACAGGCGTGAGCCACCACGCCCGGCCCATATTTTATTCTTAAGCACTTTGTATGGAGATGTTAGTAGACAGTAGTTACCAAGGTAATGTTTATTTACACAATGGGCAAACTTAAAAGTTGGCATCATTACATCAATTCCTCAAATTCATTTGCATCCTGAAATTTTAAAGCATAAAATCACTGATTTAGACTTGGCTTTTGTTCTCATGTCAAATATCTCTTTTTACACCTTATTTCGGAAGGCATTCCTCCTGTGTATTTCATGGTGTCGACTAAGTGATGAATTATAGCTGAAGGCTTTTCCACATTCATTACATTCATAAGGTTTTTCTCCAGTGTGATGTCTTTGATGTTTTTTAAAGGATGAATCATGCCTATAGGCTTTTCCACAGCGGTTGCATTCATATGCTTTCACTCCTGTATGAACAGTTTTATGGTTGCTAAGGTGTATCCTCTGTCTAAAGGCTTTCCCACATTCCTTACATTTGTAGGGTCTTTCCCCAGTATGGATTCTCTGGTGATGTGTTAGATACGCTCTATGACTAAAGGTTTTACAACATGCAGTGCATGCATAGGGCTTCTCTCCAGTATGAATCCTTATGTGTTCACTAAGATGTCTAATCTGTCGAAAGGTTTTCCCACATTCATTGCAAGTAAAGGGTTTCTCTCCAGAATGAGTCCTCAAATGCTGGATCAAGCTAATATTCTGGCTGAAAGCTTTCTGACACTTATCACATACATAGGGTTTCTCCCCAGTGTGAGTTCTATGATGCTGATTAAGTGATGAGCGATGTCTGAAGGCTTTGCCACATTCCTCACACTCAAAGGGTTTCTCACCAGTATGGATTCTCTGGTGTGTACTAAGGGATGCACTTTGACTAAAGGCCCTTCCACATTCTTTACACCTGAAAGGTTTCTCACCAGTATGAATTCTCATGTGTTCAGTAAGGTGAATGGGTTGTTTGAAGATTTTTTCACATATATTACATTCATAGGTTTTTGTTCTTATGTAACTTGTTGGATGATTAATCAAATCTAATTTGTATTTGTTCCTCTTTCTAGGTGTATCACATTTATGGTGTCTCTGTTCTATAATGACATTTGAACTCACAGTGATATTTTCCCCAAATTTGTTAGTTTCTTGGCCTCTCTCCTTGTGGGTCAAGATGGTTTGTCTCACGTCTCTCACACAGGTTTCCTGGTGCCTTTCTAACATATCATCATATTTGGAGACTTTTCTCAATGTGGAATAAATGATATCATCCTTCATGACCCTTTCCATTATAATGTCATGATACAACTGTTCCTGTGAAATGGCATTCTTTGCAGTTGACTCACTGGTTTCTGTTTTACTCTTCAAGTCTGAAAGAAATGGAAAAACTGCAAATAACTCATACTCATTATGCTTTGAAAAATCAATCACTATAGTGGTATGGAACAGAGATTTAGACAATAATACATGTAAGTACATAAGATTTTGACTATATTTAAATGTGGTTATACAGCCTGGAGAGGTAATGGGAAATGAAATTAAGAAACAGTGAACAAGTTAAAAGTGTCATTTTATACATATAGTAAAATCTGAATCCTGCTCTTTCCAATAATACTAAGTAATAAAATTTCAAAGCTATGTCTTAAGAATGGAAGTATTTTAAATTGACAACTACTTTTGGAAAACAGTCTCAGAAAGATAAAAAGAAGACATCTTTCTCTCTTCTCTCTCTCCCTCTACTCCAGCAATAGCAGAAGAGTCACTAGTTCAAAAAACAGGGCTTGAACTAAGAACAAAGAACATTACACTGTCTTTTATTGAAAATTGTATTTATATGTGTGTGTGTATAAATTCTGTTTTCTATAGTTATTAATATAGCCATGGAAATGTTACTTATATAAGGAGACTTGTAAAAAACCCAGACTGCTATGTTGCTACTGCTGGTAGGTTCTAGGAAAATATCCTTTAACCTTTAAAATTCTGACTGGTTTCCTTACTTGATAATTTGTTACACCATTACTAATATTTTATCTGACAGGTATATTATCTTGAAAGGTATAATTTCTTTTAAGATTTTTTGGTCAACACAGAAGGATCATTAGCACTTCCAAATTCCAAATTCTAAATGAAGAGAGGCAATAATAGTATCTAATAATGTCTATGCTCTGCAGGCCCGATTCCGTCCTGAATAGGACCAGGAGGAAGGAGGAAGAGAAGAAGACACGGGAAGAGAAAGGAAGCCATCTATGTAGACCTCCCTAGTTCAGTATTCAAGCCTGAGGTAGGTTCAAGCCAGGGAGGAAGAAGAAGAGAGGATTTAACTTTGGATTAAGCTGGGAGTTTTTATTATTACACTGAACTAAATAAACATTTTACTAAAATCAAAACTGTTCTAGGCCATCTATAGGACTTCTCTGAGATTTCATCCATAGGCAGGGAAAGAACAGTCATGGTAGGTTTGCTTTTTTGTTTTTTAAGAGACAGAGTCTTACTATGTTGCTAGGCTAGATTTGAACTCCTGGGCTCGAGCAATCCTCCTGCCTCAGTCTCTTGAGTAGCTGGGACAATAGGAACATGCCACTATTCTTGGCTATGGTAACTTTTATTGTTATTTTCATTGTTATAAACTGAAGAAGAGAAAACACAAGAAAATGTACAATTATTGGAATTAATAACAGAAAGAAACAAGATGGCTGACTATAAGATTAATATTCAAAATCAATTTGTTATTACACACCAGCAACAAGCAGAAAACATAATTTTAAAAAATACACCTATTCATTATTAGGGCTGGAAAAAAGGAGAAAAAAATACTGTCTATAATAGCAACAAAATATAAGATTTTCAGGCTGAATCTAACAAAAGATGTTCAATATGTAATAAGATCTTTATGTAGAAAATCCTGAAATGTTATTGAAAAAATTAGGAGATATCAATAAATGGAGCAATATGTCATATTCCTGGATAGTTGGACTCAATATAATATTAACTCTCTCCAAAACTGATCTGTAAATTCAGTTGTATTACAATCAAAATGGTACCAGAGTATATGTGTGTGTGTGTGTGTGTGTGTGTGTGTGTGTGTAATTTGATATACTGATTATATAATTCATATGGAAAAGCAAGGAGCTAAGAGTAGCCAGGACAATTTTAAAGAACAAGGTGGATGAACTACCAGATAGTAAATTAGTAAATCTCATTATGAAATATAGTAATTAAGACAGCTTGGCATTAGAGTAGGGATGGAAAAACAAAAGAATAAAAAACAATAGATAGAGCTAAAGAAACCTGACAGGTGACGGGGCGCATTAACCATTACTGTACTGATTATCCATGTGGAAAAGTTAAACTAGATTTTCACTTCATACTATATATAAAATAAATTCCAGGTGAATAGAACCTAAATATGAAAATCAAAACTTTGAAAATATAGGAATATATATGGAAACACAGTTATACACATACACACACACACACACACACATCTCATATATATGATAAGATGGAAGATAGCCAAGTATGGTGGTGCACGCCTATAGTCCCAGTTACTCAGGAGGCTGAGGCAGGAGGATCACTTGAGCCCAGAGTTTGAGGCTGTAGTGCACCATGACTGCGCCTGTGAATAGCCACTGCACTCCAGCCTGGGCAACACAGTGAACCTCATTTCTTAAAAATAAAAAAAAAAATTTAATTAAAAAAGAAATGGAGGATAATAGGGCAGAAAGGGTTTCTTACACAAAAAGCACAAACAATAAAAAGAAAACTGAGAAATTCAGTAACATTAAATTTAGAAAACTCACAAAAGACACTTTTTAAAAAAGTAAAAGATGGGTTGAACAAAAACATTTGCAAAACATAAAGTTATCAAGTATTAGTATCCAGAATATACACATACACAAGTTTCTATGAATCAATAAGAAAAAAATATAAGTAACAACAGAAAAATTGGCAAGGGATATAAACAGGTAATTTATACTAGTAGTCGTGAAAATGAAAGAAACAAGACACCACATTCACACACTGAATATACAAAAATTTTAAAGTTTGACAATGCCAAGTACTGACAAAGATGCTGAGTTCTGGAAACTCTTAAAACCTGCTAATGGGAGTAAAAATTGGTGTACTTGCTTTGAAGAGCAATTTGGTAATACCTAGCAAAATGAAAGTGCATGTATTTCATGACCCAACAATTTTGCTTCTACCATCTTATAGAAACACTTGCATATGTATATGAAAAGATATGTACACAAAGGTTTGCTGCAGCATGTTTGTAACCCCCGAATTTGGAAACAATATAAATGACTATCAACAGGAAAATAAACAAATAAATTGTGGTTTACTAATTCAATGGAAATGAATGAACTGGATCATGGAGAAATATCAACAGTGTTGAGTGAGAAAAGCAAGTGGAGAGAATAAGAATATTAAAGAATAAGAACATGCAAAACAATGCTATATATTGTTTAGGGATATATGTATGTAACAAAAATATGAGAACATAATGGGAATGATAATATTTAAACTCAGAAGTGTGGTTATTTTGAAAGGTGGAAGGGGAACAGCAGGGCTGCAACTCTGTTTTATTTCTTAATCTAGATGGAAGCTACATAAAAATTTGTTATAATGTTCTCTATGCCTTTCTGAATGTCTAAAATATTTCATAATAAAAAGAAAAGTTTAAGGAGATTGCTAGCAACCACAGATTTGGTGAGAAAGAAATTTCTCTTGTAGGAGTTTTCATGAAGTAGCCATTATAAAAAATCAAGATATGCAGTTGAAAAGAGAATGCGAACTAAAGTTGGGACTGAAAGCTGGCAAAAAGTGAAAATAAAGGGCAAGAAAATTAAAGATTTACAGAATGCATAAGAGTCTTGAAAAGAGATCTGTTTTCTGTGGAGAGACCAGGTGCATCTTACTGCTTAAAGAAAAGGAGCTTTAGATCGGCAGTCCTAAGGATATTGGAGACAGAGGGAAAATCAAGTTCCATCTTAATGAGAACAAGACTTCTCTTCCCTCCAACTCCAGAGGGACCTTCGCTAGAGCTCAGTGAAGGAAAGGGCAATGGAGGGAGGGGTGAAATCAGGTTTAGTGCAGGCCCTGTCCTGTGAACCTTCCCCACAGCCTGGAACAACTTTGAGCACTCTGATCTATATATTAAAAGGTACCATCTGCCTTGCTCTCACCTGAACTGGGATCTCCTGGGCCTTCTTTCTCTGTCATCCATGGCTCCTCCCCTTTCTCCAACTGGGAAATCACACTGGGTTTAGAAAGTTGATATCCTGCTTATGGAGTAAAAAAAGAATGTGAATGTTTATGTTGATGTCAAAGAACTATCCCCAGAATTTAGGTCAAGTCTTCTGGTATTCAGGTTCTCTGAAAGTGGAAAGGGGTGGATCTTTCTATTCTGCCTCTATGTAGTAAAGCTGTTCCCCAAGGAAGGTTGATCAGATATGCCCTGGCTTGGTTTTCAAAGGAATAAGACATTTCTAACACAGAACACGAGGCCAAGCTTCAAGAAATCTACAACATAATTTAAAATAATGACTTTCCTGTAATGGGTAGGTTTCTGGATGTGTGGGTAGCCCATTCTTACCTACTGACACCAAGTTCCTGTAGTTCTCCAGCATCACCTCTCGGTACAGATTCTGGTGAGCAGGGCCTAGCTGCCCCCACTCTTCCTGGGTGAAGTCAATAGATATGTCTTTGAAGGTCAACAGTTCCTAGAATATCAAACACATTCCTTTTCAGCCAGAGACCACCTCTGTCAAGGTCCAACAAGGTCTGACAGTATTCTGAGTTCTAAGAGATTCTAAACTAGTTTTACCAGGAACCTCCTCTGGATCTGTTTGGAGATTCTCTGGAGATTACTATAAATAATTAAATATATGGAAGGACAGATGGTCATGCATGTCTTAGAAAAAAATTAAGCAGGATAAGGAGAACAGGGAGAGCCACAGTGAGGATAGGAATATCTCTTATGTAAGGTGGTTATAGGAGGCCTCTCTAAAAGGGTGATATCTGACCAGAGACATGAATTCAGTAAGGGAAACAACCATGTGGAAAACTGAGGGAACAGCATTCTAGGCAGGTACAAAGTACCTAAGGTTAAAGCATCCTTGGCTTGTTTGAGGAACAGGAAAGTGAAGAGCATACCTGGAGGCAGCTTAGTTAAGGAGAGAGTGGAAGGAGATGAGATCAGAGAGGTAGGTGTGAAGGCAAAGAGAAAGGCTTTTGTTCCCCCCTAGCACTTATTGGCCTAAACACCTATGCATTCTTGCCGAGCTTGAATTCTGGAGTCCCACTGGAGTTTAATTCAAAAATGAACAACAACACTGTCTGGATCTGTGGTCTAATCTTTTCCTAGCTCAAATACTAAAAAGATAAAAGACATAAGCCCTCAGCGGTGGTGTCATGGGGTTGGCAGTTGGGCTAATCAGAGGTAAACTCAATCAAATGAAAGCTGCATCACAGCCAAACTTAGCCACCGCTCTAGGAGGAATATGAATAATCATCCCCTCACCTTAACCACCAGACTAAGAAAAGGGCTTTGAGTCTCTTGGAAACAGAACAAAACAAAATAAATTACACACACACACACACACACACACACACACACACACACACTCTTTATATACAATATCTGAACTGCAACAAAGAATTATTAGATAAGAAGAAAAGTATAACCTATAATCAAGAAAATGAAAATCAATAAAAGCAGACCCACAGGTGACCAAGTCATTGGAATTAGCAGAAAAGAAATTTAAACCAACTGTTAAAATATAGACTATTTCTTTCAGTGCTTAAAATCACAATAATTAGAGATTTTAACACTCCTCTCTCAGTAAATGACATAACCAATAGACAAAAATTCATCAAGGATAAGGAGATTTGAACAACACTATCAACCACTTTAATCTAATTAACACTTATAGAACACTACACCTAACAAGTACAGAACATACATTCTTTTTTAAATTAAACTCTTTAAGATACACATAGATTCACATGTAGCTATAAGAAATGACAGAAAGACTTCATGCACTCCTGTTGGGGGTAGAGCAGAGTATTGGTTGGGAAGGGGCAGGAGGGAACTTTCTGAAATGGTGAAAGTGTTCTGTATCTTGATTTGGTTGCGTGGTATATACAAATGTCAAAATAGAACCATACGCTTTCTTAAGTGTATTCCTGTTGTAAATTATACCTCAATTTTAAAAAATTTAATCCTTTCCCAGTGCTAAGAATGCAATCAGTTTATGATAAATGAAAGGAAGTGAGAAATTCCAAATAAGCAGAATGTAGACATAACTCTTTAAATAATTAGACTGTTACTGTTACTTCTTCCATATTACTATCAATAACCCTAGAATGTGTTTCAATCCTAGAAGGCAGATATTAGCATCTGAACTTCTTAGTTGAGAAAACTGAGATTTTTTTTTTTTTTGGAGACACTGTGTTGCCCGAGCTAGAGTGCCGTGGCGTCAGCCTAGCTCACAGCAACCTCAAACTCCTGGGCTCAAGCGATCCTCCTGCCTCAGCCTCCTGAGTAGCTGGGACTACAGGAACTCACCACCATGCCTGGCTAATTTTTTCTATTTTTTTTTTTTTTAGTTGTTTGGCTAATTTCTTTCTATTTATAGCAGAGACGGGGTCTCACTCTTGCTTAGGATGGTCTGGAACTCCTGAGCTCAAACAATCCTCCCACCTCGGCCTCCCAGAGTGCTAGGATTACAGGCATGAGCCACCGCACCCGGCCACTTCAGATTTTTTGAAAAGCAAATATTGATGTAATTCAATTTTCAAATCACTTGATGTTAGGATTTCATTCCTAATGTTTATGGGAAAGCATGTGGTCAAATTTCACTGTATCAAAG
>CAUYSK010018003.1:0-15588 GCA_963575035.1 Avahi laniger
CCTAGCACTCTGGGAGGCCGAGGTGGGCGGATCGTTCTGAGCTCAGGAGTTCGAGACCAGCCTGAGCAAGAGTGAGACCCCATCTCTACCAAAAAATAGAAAGAAATTAATTGGACAGCTAAAAATATATCTAGAAAAAAAAATTAGCCGGGCATGTTGGCTCATGCCTGTAGTCCCAGCTACTTGGGAGGCTGAGACAGTAGGATTGCCTGAGCCCAGGAGTTTGAGGTTGCTGTGAGCTAGGCTGACGCCACGGCACTCGCTCCAGGCAAGAGATTTCCACTCTGTCACAAAAAAAAAAAAAAAAAAGACATGTGACTTAATGAATTTCCTGTATATTGAAAAAAAAAATAATGCTTGTGGGACGATTAGCAAAGTCACACAGGTGGGCCAGCAGCAGAGCTTCATCGGTATTCCTATTCACAGCATACTTTATACAGGGTGCTCATGAGAATTCCACTAATGCTCCGTTACTGTCATGGATCCTGTTGCAGCTCCTACATGGTGAACTGATAGATTCCTCAGAGGTTTATAAGATAAAAGCTAAAATTGTTTTTTGTGGTCTAGCTTTCTATCCGGAAACAACAGTAACTAATAAGGTTCTTTTACTTTTTTTTTTTTTTGGTATGATACTGTATTAATATTAGCTTGATACAAAATTTAAAAGATATTAAAAACATGATACAAAATTTAAAAGGTACAAAAGAATATTTATTGAAAAGTAAATTCTCCTCCTACTTTTCATATCCAGCAACCTGTTTTCACTTTCCAGAGGCAACCATTAGTTTCAGTTTCTTTTGCATTTTACTGGAGCTAATCATATTTTTTACACTAGATTTTCAGCATTTTAATATAACATACATCAATCAAATATGGTCTGTAACACAAAATTTATCAAGATGTATTCCTATTTAAAACTCATCTTCTATTACATCTTAGAATGTTTTGGCCTTTTTTACCTTTAACTCTATATCTTTTTATGTGATTTATACCATTACAATTAGTTTTGTGGGGTTTTTCGTTTTGTTTTGTTTCTTTTTGGAGACAGAGTCTCACTCTTGTCACCCTGGCTAGAGTGTAGTGGTGTAATTATAGATCACTGCAACCTCAAACTCCTGGGCTCAAACGATCCTCCTGCCTCAGCCTCCCAAGGAGCTGGGACTAAAGGCATGTGCCTATACAACCGGCTAATTTTTTCTATATTTAGTAGAGATGGGCTTGCTCAGGCTGGTCTTGAACTCCTGAGTTCAAGTAATCCTCCTGCCTCGGCCTCCCAGAGTGTTAGGCTTAAGGCATGAGCCACCTTGCCCGGACAGTTTTGTGTTTTGTTTTTTAAATCACTTTTTTACTGTTTAAAAAAGTAATAAATGGGCCAGGTAGGCTCATGCCTGTAATCCCAACACTTTGAAAGGCTGAGGTGGGAGGATTGCTTAAGGCCAGGGGTTTGAGATCAGCCTAGGCAACATAGTGAGACCTCGTCTCTACAAAACATTTAAAAATTAGCCAAGTGTGGTGGCACTTGCCTGTAGTCCCAGCTACTCAGAAGGATGAGGTGGGAAGATCACTTGAGCCCAGGAGTTTGAGGCTGCAGTGAGATATAATGATACCACTGCACTCTAGCCTGGGCTCAGAGTGAGACTCTGCCTGTGAAAGAAAATAATATACAAAAATGTTCCTACAATAGATACATTGGTAGGCAAAAATGAGTCATTAATATTTACTACTCTTTGAATGGTTTTGTAAGATCTTTTTATACTCTCTATTAGTTTTCTGTTGCCACATAACAAATTACTACAAATGCAGCAGCTTAAAACAACACCTTAGCTGAGTAGTTCCATCTACTTGAGAAGCTGATGTGGGAGAATCATTTGAGCCTAGGAGTTCGAGGGTAGCCTGAGAGATATAGTGAGACCTCCTCTCTAAAAACAAACAAAAAAACATTTATCATCTAACAGTATCCATGGGTCAGGGGTTCTCTGGTGAGGGTCTCACAAGGCTGAAGTTAAGGTGTTAGCCAGGCTGTATTTTCATCTGGAGACTTCTTTTCCTTTTTTTTTTTTTATTTTTTTTTTCTTTTTGTTTATCATCTGGAGACTAGACTGGGAAAGAATCTGCTTCCAAGCTCATTCAGGTTGTGGGCAGACTTAATTTCCTTACAGTTGCAGGACTAAGGTCACCAACTTTTCGCTGGTGGTCATCTGGAAGCCGTCCACAGGTCCTAGAGGCCGCCATAGTTCCCTGCTGTGTGTCTCTCTTTGGGGCAGTTCCCATGGCTGCGGGCTTCCTCGAGGCTGGGAGGACAGACTCTAGCTCTGTCTGCAAAGAGGGAGTCTTATATAACATAGTGTAAGGAGTGGTGGCGTCCAATCACCTTTGCTATACTCTGTTAGAAGAGAGTCATAGGTCCAACCTGCACACAAGGGGAAGGACACCAGGAAGCAGAGATCATTGGGCTTACCTTATGGTCTGTCACCACACATTCTCTATGCAATTCTAATTTCCCCTTGAAATACAAACAGAAGAGTTAGGGGAAAAAATGCCAAGGGCTTTATGAGCATTTTATACCAACCTATAAAGGCTAACTTCATTACTTCAGGTCTATTGTTTCAAGTACAGGCTTTTTTTTTTTTTTTTTTGAGACAGAGTCTCACTTTGTTGCCCAGGCTATAGTGCTGTGGCTTCAGCATAACTCACAGCAACCTGAAACTCCTGGGCTCAAGGGATCCTCCTGCCTCAGCCTCCCAAGTAGCTGGGACTACAGGCCTGCACCACCATGCCTGGCTAATTTTTTCTATATATTTTTAGTTGTCCAGCTAATTTCTATTTTTAGTAGAGATGGGGTCTCACTCTTGCTCAGGCTGGTCTTGAACTCCTGACCTTAAGTGATCCTCCCGCCTCAGCCTCCCAGAGTACTAGGATTACAGGCATGAGCCACCACGCCCAGCCTCAAGTACAGGCTTAATAAATATATACTAAGACAACAAATGTGTTGAAAAAAAATTTTTTGCGATATTTTTATCTTTTTCAATGCGTAATTATCAGCTAGAAAAATCTTGAAGTAACTATTTCCTTTTTGTTGTTTTTTCATCACAAAGCTAACAAGATTTTTTTTAATTTTTTTTTTTTTGGGGACAGAGTCTCGCTCTGTCACACTGGGTAGAGTGCAGTGGTGTCACCATAGCTCACTGCAACTTCAAACTACTGAGCTCAAGTGATTCTCCTGCCTCAGTCTCCCATGTAGCTGGGACTCCAGGCATGTGCTACTATGCCCAGCTATTAGATAATTTTTCTATTTTTAGTAGAGACGAGGTCTCATTCTTGCTCAGGTTGGTCTCAAACTCCTGAGCTCAAGCGATCCTCCCACCTCGGCCTACTAGAGTGTTAGGACTACAGGCCTGAGCCACCGCACTGGCCTGCTTACAAGATTTTGTAATGTAGCATTGTAATTTCCAAAACAGGTTTTGGAGGCACCCATTTTTGGGTTCAAACCCCGCTCTACCCATTCATTTGCTATGGAAACTTATTTCACTTCCGATTTCCTTCCATCTTCAGACCTTTGCATATGCAGTTCTCTCCTCCTGTATACACTCTTTACCTTCATCTCCTTACCTAGGTCTTTACTCACATCTCTTTCAGGAAGTCTCCTCTGATTTTGGAGAGTTGGTTGCATCTGTTAAGTTGCCTCATTGTGTGCATAAAGTAGACATTTGCATTCTTACTGGCTTTTCAGCTTCTGAACCCTAGTCTGCATTTGGGGACGCTTCACGAAGGACCTGTTTCATCTTTCACCACAGAGGCCGAACGTGCCAGATACTTGTTTGCCTACCTTTACAGCAGGAAGGAAGCTGAGACAGAGCCTTGACTGCACTAGTTAGTTCCACAGCAGAATTCTAATAAATAAGGACACAACAAAGCCATGAAGCAGGGATCACAGGGAAATCCACTGTAGCAAGGGGACAGAGGTGGTGGCATCCTGTTTCCAGAGGCAGCAGTCAGGGGTTCAGAGCAGAGCCCAGTGCCCAGGGTGGCTGGTGTAGATGCCAAAAACCATGGAGTATAGCCCAGAGGGGGCAGAAGTGGTGTCATCATAGAACCAGCTCCACAACTTTTAAAGGCATGAGCCCCTGTGATGGGATTAGTACCTGTATAACTTCCAAACCTGGTTCTCTGGTTCTTCTGGAGATTTCAGCAGCTACCAAATGCCATTGTAAGAAATTTCCTTTCTGTTTACAGTAAACTCAGACTGGTTTTCTGCTGCTTGCTACTAAGGACCCTGCGTTACTACTGCATCCTGCCGCAATCACCACACTGACTGCGATTTCATTGTGTACTCCGCCATTGCCGTGCTAGGCTATAAAGTCCTTGATCTGTCTTATTTATCACTGGATCCTCAGTGGCTGGTAAGCACCCAGGAAGAAATTGGTTGAATGAATGAATGAAACTCTCATTTCCTTATCTATAAATTGGGAGTAATAGTTCTTAAGAAAGATCGTGAACGTTTTTCTAACAGGAAAGAAACCTGGTTATCTTCCATCCCATCCATCTTATTTTGTAAACAAGGCCTGGAAAGAGTAAATCATTTGCCTAAGTTTGGTGGATGAGTTTGGAGGTTTTTTGTTTGTTTTTCCAATCACTAGACAAGCAGGGATGGAACTCTTTTTGGCTCCCAAGTCAACACACATTCTACACACTGTGATGTCTATGAAATATTGTTACAGACTCAATGTTTGCATTCCCTTCAATTCATATTTGAAACCCTGATCTAATTAGGGGTTAGGTATTAGGAGGTAGAGCCCTCAGGAGGTGATTAGGTTTAGGTGAGATCATGAGGTGGAGGCCCCGTGATGGGATTAGTACCTGTGTAAGAACAGGAAGAGATACCAGCGCTTCCTCTGTCCACAGGAGGATACAGCAAGAAGAAAACCATCTGCAGGGCCAGAAGGGGGCCCTCACCAAAACCTTGCCATGCTGGCACCTTGATCTTGGACTTGCAGCCTCCAGAACTGTGAGAAATAAATGTCTGCTTTTTTGTTTTTGTTCTTAGAGTCGGGGTCCCACTACGTTGCCCACGCTGGAGTGCCGTGGCTATTCACAGGCACCGTGACAGCACAGTATAACCTCAAACCCCTGGCCTCAGCAGTCCTCTCATCTCAGCCTCCCGAGTTGCTGTGACTACCGGCGTGCTCCACCACACCTGGCTAATAAATGTCTGTTTAAGCTACCCAGTCTATGGAATTGTGTTACGGCAGCCTGAGCTAAGGCAAATATTTTAGTTTATAACATTTTCACTTTAAACTTAAGCAAAATGAATATGCATGCATTCATTTGTAGGCAGAGCAGAAGGCAGGTGCCAGCATTATAAAGAACACCACATGTAGGCCAGGTGTGTTGGCTCACGCCTGTAATCCTAGCACTCTGGGAGGCCGAGGTGGGAGGATTGCTTGATCTCAGGAGTTCCAGGCCAGCCTGAGTAAGAGCAAGATCCTGTCTCTACTAAAAATAGAAAGAAATTAGCCAAACAACTAAAAAGAGAAAAAATTAGGCGGGCATGGTGGTACGTACCTGTAGTCCCAGCTACCTGCGAGGCTGAGACAGAAGGATTGCTTGAGCCCAGGAATTTAAAGTTGCTGTGAGCTAGGCTGACGCCATGGCACTCTAGCCCAGGCAAGAGAGTCAGACTCTGTCTCAAAAAAAAAAAAAAAAAAGAACGTCTCAGGTAAGGTGTCAAGTTTGGCAAACAGCATGTGCATTGTGTTTGCTGTGTGTGCTCAGGTGTGAAAGAGTGAGAATTACTTATGCCCAGGAGAACTTTAGCACATATGTTATTTCATTTAGTACTCTCAGGAACTCTATAAAGTAAAAATTATTATTCTACAGGTTTTTTGTTGTTTTTATTTCTTTTTTGGAGAGATAGGGGTCTCACTGTGTTGCCCAGGCTGGTATCAAACTCCTGGCCTCAAACAATCCTCCTGCCTAAGCCTCCCAAAGTGCTGGGATTACAGGTGTGAGCCACCATGTTGATTCTACAGGTCTTTTTTTAAAGAAATAAAAAATAGGCTCAGTGAAGGTAATTGAATTATTCTGGGTACTGGCAAACATCAAATAGCAATGACCAAATTAAAGCCAAATAAATTGCTCACTTTCAACCAATCCCTTTCCCCATCACTAAATTAAATCATTAATTTACAATCCTGTGGAATTTTTCATAGTCTAGGCAGGCCCTTACCTTCTTTCTTTTGCCTGTTTAAGTCTTGCCGCTCTTGGTACCTCTGGGGAGAGGGGGAGAGTTCATAATGACAGATTGTTAAATCTTCTAACCCTTTCAGATTCTTATAAGTATCTTCTGACTTTTGTCACATTGCCATAAATCAGCCCAGGAGAACCTACTTCATAAACGGTTTCTTGTCTGTGCCTTAGGTGATTGGTGTGAATTTCCTTAAGTCTATAAATTCAAAGCATTAATGAACCGCAAATAGACTTAAGCTTATTGAATCCGGGTTCCTATTCTTGACCTTCTCATTTCAGTCCCACTTAGCTACTAAAAAGGTTCACAGAGAGATTTAAAGTTAAGTATAAACGTTCTCACTGTTGAATCAAATGTTTTTTCTTTTGATAGTCTTCGGGGACAACACAAACTCCTGGAAGACGTGGGGTTCTTTCACCCACACAGTGCAAAAACATATCTAACATATCTTTGGCATTAACTCCCCAAATCCTAGAATCCAGAGCATATTCCCCGGGCGCCCTAAGCTGCTAGTTGACGGAGACCCGCCGCCCAGCAGAATCATTCAAGGTCGCGGGAGCAGGTGCAGCGCGAACCGGCGCGCCCAGGCCTCTTTCCTTCCCCGAAGTCGGCTCACCCCCGACGGCTGCGACTGGCGGGGAGACCCCAGGCAGCCTGCCAGGTGGCGGGGCTGGGAGCCGCGCCTCCGGAAGGTCCCTGAGTGGCTGGCGGCGGGGGCGGCGCCGGGAGGCCGGGGCGGGGCGGCGGCGTGCGGGCCGCTAGGCGGCGCCCGTTGGCGGAAGCCGCGCCGCGTCCCCGCTCTGCCCGCCGGCCCCCTCCCGCCGCTGGGCCGTGCAGTGCTCAGCCATGGACCTGCGGATGCTCTCCCGGGAGCTCTCCCTCTACCTGGAGCACCAAGTCCGGGCTGGCCTCTTCGGCTCGGGGGTGGGCTTACCCCTGGTGCTGGGCTTCAGCGTCGCCTACGCCTGCTACTACCTGAGCAGCGTCGCCAAGGTGAGGCGCGGGGGGGCGGGCGCGAGGCTCCCGGGTGCGGTCCCGGCGCGGTGCGCTGCTGACCCCGGCGGCGCTGCCCTGTCACCGACCGTAGAGCCGGCGGCGCTGTAGCATTTGGGAAAGACTTCCTTACTCAACTCTGCCTTCCCCTCGAGGGATTCCACAAGCCACTGTTCAGTCCGGGTGGCCGTGAATGACGCGCGTCAGCCGGAGGGGATGCACGCGCGAGGGACAAGTCTGTGCCGGTTTCCGTTTACGGCTGGCAGAAACTTTCCTCTGCTCTGGACCCTTCCCTGACACGCCTTTCCCTTCAGAAACCCCAGCTAGTGACGGGGGCGGAGAGTCTCAGCCGCTTCCTCCAGGACCACTGTCCGGTGGTGACGGAAACGTACTACCCGACGGTCTGGTGCTGGGAGAGTCGAGGACAGACGCTGCTGAGACCTTTCATCACTTTCAAGCCTCTCGTGCGGTACAGGAAGTAAGTAAATTTCCATTTTCAGTCGTTTCTTCAAAGTCGCAGTTTTTCGCGTACTCCCGGTTCTTGGATCACAGCATCTCTGCTTTAGGAAGCATGCAGAACAGAAAGAAGGCATGAAAATGGAAGGTATGTCCCTGCTCCGACCCAGCTGCAGCTCAGGCATTGCCTTTCCCTTTCCCCCGGCTCCCCGCCCTGATGGAAATGTTTATTTCTAGGATGAGAGAAGTGTCTGGGGGTTACTGTTTTCCAGTTTGTCATGCATCTGTCCCAAGGACCTAGATCCTCTGACGATGTGCACCAATTCATCGCTGTGTAGCAGATCCTGGGGATTGGAGTGGGGTGAGAAGGATGCCAGTTAATTTGGATTTTGTGGGATTGACTCCTGGCTAATGACTTCATCTTGGCAAGCAAATGGGTTCTTGATGCTATTGGTCCTTGAGATGTTAAAGATAAGGTCCAGAATTTATCAGTAACTAGGAGATTGAAATGGTGCCTGTTATTAATTTCCCTGAGTCATCTACTCCTTCTGGAGTTCCTTTTCTGCCTGGAACTTGCACTGTTTGGGAAAATTCTGTAAGTTCATAGATACTATGTGAGAAGTACTTTAAATTATTTAAGAAGTAAATTTTCTAACACACTGTGTTGGGAGACTGCATTATGGAGTGCAAAGAGCTAGAACAGCAATCAGATCAGCATTTTACTTATTCATAATTCCCTGTTGAGTTATTTGAGTGACCTCAATCAAATAAGGGTTAAATGCTGGGTATTTTAGAGTAATGAGAAAATGATTAAGATAAATGTGTGAAGTGCTTTCAAGTTCATTTTTATATACTACCTTTTAGTAAGGTTGCTGGAAATACTTTATGGTACTAATCTTTATAACATCCTAGTGCTGAAGGAAGGTGATATATAGATACACATACGTGTGTGTGTTATTGAATGTTGAAAAGAACATTTTTGAGATGCCCCAATAATGTCATATATTTATAGAATTAAAACACTAAAATTAAGACATGATTTGAAACACTTAACGAGTAATGTCTTTTGAATTATTCCTTTCAGTGAACTTATTAAAACCGCAGATGGAGGACAGATTTCACTGGACTGGTTTGATAATGATAACAGTACATGTTATATGGATGCCAGCACCAGACCCACTATTTTATTATTGCCCGGCCTCACTGGAACAAGCAAGGAATCATATATCCTTCATATGATCCGTCTCAGTGAAGAATTAGGATACAGGTACCAGTAAAATATTTTTTTTCCATTTTTCACTCAATTCATTCTAAATGAAGTACTAATGTATCTACATGTTTGTTTCAGAAATACTTAGTATTTCTTGCATGGATTAAGCAATCCCTTAAATTATTGTTTTTATCTGCTTCCTCTTTTCCCTCTTTTTCAGGAAGATGCATAACTGAATCATCTCATATGAAGTGGCACTTAGCATAGTAGGCACTCAGCGGATGTAGGTCGAATGAATGAATGAAATTAGAATCACATGAGCATTGATAGAAGATGCCCGCCCCCACCCCCCACCCCAGGTCTAACAAGGAGTAGACCCCATTGGAGGGAGTGCTGTGGAGAACAGCAATTACAAACTGAGAGAGTACACAGTGGCCTTCACATCACACTCTGTATTTGGGCCTTGGATTCGCTAATCTTGTCTCCCTGGCTCAGATCCCAGGTGTAAAAAATATTCAGAATCATCCTTGTAGGTCATCCTTATTTTTCCGAAGGTGATCTGTGCCTCTTCTGGCCACCTGAATTTGCAGGTGCACATGGCTAGTGTCCCATTAATGATGCTGCAGCATTTTTGAGTAACCATTATTCAACTTAGTCACCAGGTACAATTTAATTTTTTGCAAATGACTTAGCAACTTTAAGTTTCAGGTTCAGCTCTGGAATCTTACTTAGGGTCATTGTAAAAGGTACTGCTTTTTTGTGCCTTAGTCTTTTTTTAGCTGCTAGTAATTATTATAACAGAACACTCTGTGAGTTGTATTTAAAGTTACATCTTTTGTTAAACTTATAATACTTGTTTGTTTGAAAAGCTGATGTTGAGTTTATTTTAAGAAAAACATTTTGATATAAAGGGAAAAATTCGGCCGGACGTGGTGGCTCACGCCTGTAATCCTAGCACTCTGGGAGGCTGAGGCGGGCGGATTGTTTGAGCTCAGGAGTTCGAAACCAACTTGAGCAAGAGCGAGACCCCATCTCTACTAAAAATAGAAAAAAATTAATTGGACAACTAAAAATATATAGAAAAAATTAGCCGGGCTTGCTGGCGCATGCCTGTAGTCCCAGCTACTCAGGAGGCTGAGGCAGGAGGATTGCTTGAGCCCAGGTGTTTGAGGTTGCTGTGAGCTAGGCTGACACCACGGCACTCACTCTAGCCCAGGCAAAAGAGTGAGACTCTGTCTCAAAAAAAAAAAAAAAAAAAACAATGTAGTTAAAACTCAAGGACTGAGTCTCGTAAACTATGGAGTTGCCAGCACACATGTCCATCGCTTGTAAAAGTTGCCAAATGTTATTACCAAGGCTATTATTAAAGTATGCTTGGAAGGTTCTAGGTTCTCTAGGGGTTAAAATTGTGTCTCTTGTTTCAGAAGTTTTATTGAGGACGCCTGATATAAGGAAGGCTTTGTGCTAGGTACTATAGGAGATACAAAGAGCTGTGAGAAGTTGTCCTGGCCTCAACAGTATATGAGAGGAGAAAGCTGGGCCAGTTCATTGTTACCTGCTTGAAAACCCAGTCTGTTTGGGTTTAAGGGAGCTCTGACGTTGAATCAAACTAGTCTTTTAGGAAGCAGAATGGATGAATAAACCAGTAACTGTTCAATGACCTTTAGGCCGTAGGCCTATACCATTTTATTTTATTTTATTGTTATTTTATGTTATGTTATAAATAAGAGTTGGGGTCTTGCTCTGTTGCCCAGGCTGGAGTGCAATGGTATGTGATCTTAGCTTACTATAGCTAAGTGCTTAGTTCACTTAGCACTCCTGGGCCCAAGTGATCCTTCTGCCTCAGCCTCCGGAGTAGCTGGGACTACAGGCACATTCTACCATGCCCAAGCTAATTTTTAAAAACCATTTTTTTGTAGAGACAGAATCTCACTATGTTGCCCAGGCTGGTCTTGAACTTCTGGCCTCAGTGATCCTCCTGTCTCAGCCTCCCAAAGTGCTGGGATTAGAGGCATGAGCCACTGTACTTGGCATTACCCCCATTTACTTTTTACTGTAAGGAGTTTCTGGATCTAGGTCAGAGAGGCTGTGTCAGTTAGTTTTTTCTGTGTAACAGAGCCCCCCCAAAACTCAGTGGCTTATAACAACTCCCATTCTCACAGTTCCATGGGTTGGCAATTTGGGCAGAGTTCAGTTCAGTGGTTCTTCTGGTCTTAGCGGAGGTCATTTGTGCATTTGTGGTCCAGGTTACCACATGGTTAAGGAATCTAAGCTAAGAGGAATCAGCTCTGTGTGATCTCCCATCCACCATCAGGCTCACCCTGAGCTTGCTCATTTGGTGGCAGAGTTCCAAGAGTGCAAAAGTAGACCTGCAAGGCCTCCTAAAGCCCAGGCCAAGAACTCCCCACAGTGTTGCTTCTGCCACATTCTAGTAGTCAAAGCAAGTCATATGGTCAGCCCAGAGTCAAAGGTCAGGAAAATAGACTCTACCTCTTGATAGAAAAAGCTGTAAAATATTTTTGCAATCTACCACAACCAGGTAGTTTCAAAGACCACTGAAGTAAAAATAATAGATCTGGAAGTTTGGCACAAGGCTGGCTCGAGTCCTTAGGTAGCCAAGTGTTCTAAGTCATGGGTACTATGGCATGGGATCTAGCAGGTAGCTGGGCTTGTGGAAAGCTATATAATATGGGGGAACGTATATGGCTTTGGAATCAGGCCTGGATTCAAATGTCAGAACTACTTCCTGAATGACCCTGGGCAATTAATTTGACTTTCCCCATCACAGTTTTCCCACCTATTTCAGAGGGTTTGGTCAGAATGTATGAAGTGTGCAGTTTAGTGCCCTGCACAAAGTGGGTTTTTAGAAAATATTTATGTCTTCCTTCCCTCTTCTTCTAGTCCCTGATCAGAGTAGAAAATGCTGTATAATTTAGACAAGCGAGTACAAACAAACCTAGAATACAATATAAACATCTGTTTACAAAAGAGTTTCAGTGTGTTCTGTATGAACATCCCTACCTGCCATCCTGCCCAGTTACTTTCTCGTGTACAGGTTGAGTGTTTAGGGAAGGTCCTAAATTCTGTCAGGTCACCAGGGAACTGTCAGTGATTTACTGGTGGGTTATGATTTAGACATTAGAGGAACCTAACTCCCAGCATGTGGACAAATGAAACATAATGGTTTATTGTTGATGTTAATTTTTTTCTTGTAGCTGAAAACTAACAAAAACACAATACTTTTAAGGTCCACTAATCCAAAATTCATGATGGGTGGGATGGAAACTAGGCTAAAGTTTAAGATAATCGTGAGCAAAGGCTTTACGAAGTAAGTCACAGATAAATAGACCTAGATGGGACTGTGTGACCTGCCTATATGAGGAAGGCCTGTCCACGTTCTTAGTGGACGGCAGTCCGTCCTGTCCTGGGTAGACCTGCTGAGAAAATTGCTGAGCCAGGTAAATTCTTCCAAATTTTATCAGTTAAGTCCTCTGCTTCCTGGAGGGTGAATAAAGTAAGAAAAGGCAGGAGTCTGTTTAGAGAAAAGCCCTCATGGAAACCAGAGGACTGGAGAAAAGGTGGTTCCCTCTAGTATTCTACACCTATATGATCGATAAAGTAGTTAGAAATCTCATCCATTCATTCAAGATTGCTTCAAATAAAAAATCTCCAGTACCATAGCCTAATAGGTATTATTTTGTATACCCAAATAATATCCTGTTTTCTTAAATCTTTTTCTCATTCTCTGAATTAATTCCTAGTACAACAAAAACAAGGAAAAAAAAACCAGTAACTCTGACATCTTAATTATCTTTTTTTTTTTTTTTCTTTTTTGAGACAGAGTCTCACTCTGTTACCTGGGCTAGAGTGCCATGGCATCTGCCTAGCTCACAGCAACCTCAAACTCCTGAGCTCAAGCGATCCTCCTGCCTCAGCCTCCCGGGTAGCTGGGACTACAGGCATGCACCACCGTGCCCGGCTAATTTTTTCTCTTTTTAGTTGTTTTGGCTAATTTCTTTCTATTTGTAGTAGAGACGGGGTCTTGCTCTTGCTCAGGCTGGTCTCGAACTCCTGAGCTTGAGCAATCCTCCCTCCTCTGCCTTCCAGAGTGCTAGGATTACAGGCATGAACCATCGCGCCTGGCCCTTGAATCATCTTTTACCTTAACCTTTTTTAATTGAGAGCCTTCATTTACTATTATATTCCACCCCAAATGAATATTAAAAAGAGTGACCCATCCAGAATTATATAATAATAAGTTCATTGAAATCTAGGTCAGTCATTAAGTATTTTTGTACTGTACAGTACAGTGTCAGAACCTATATTCCCAAGGAACATACAGTCTAGTTGAAGTGGCAAAGAGTACACAGTAGTAGGGAAGTAAGCATTGGAAAGGACTAGGATTGAGCCGGGCACAGTGGCTCATGCCTGTAATCCTAGCGCTCAGCGAGGCTAAGGTGGGAGCATCGCTTGAAGCCAGGAGTTCAAGACCAGCCCGAGCAAGAGCAAAACCCTATCTCTACAAAAAATAGAAAAATTAGCTAGGTGTGGTGACACATGCCTGTAGTCCCAGCTACTTGGGAGGCTGAGGCAGTAGGAGAATCGCCTGAGCCCAGGAGCTTGAGGCTGCAGTGAGTTATGATGATGCCACTGCACTCTAGACTGGGCAACAGAGCAAGACTTGTCTCAAAAAAAATGACAAGGATTGGCTGCAAGTGACAGAAAACTCAAAACAATAGTGACTTAAACAAGATACAAGTTTATTTCTCTGTCACGTAAAAAAAATCCAAGAAGGTGAATCACCACTTATATGATGCTCTCTAGTGGCAGGAACCTAAGCTACTTTTATCATGTTGCTGCTTTGTTTCGGACGGCCAAGTACCAATTAAAATTGAGGCCTCTGTTACCGAGGAAGAGGGGAGGCTGGCTATTAGGAGATGACTAGTGGCCCGTGCCACCGAGTGGTCAGAAATGGAAGTGCGGAGATTCAGGAATATCAGAAGAACCAAGAAGAGCATTTTATGGAGGGAAGGATAGTTCAGCGGTGTCGGATGCAACCGAAAGGGCAGGGAGAACTAGGGCGATTGAAGCAGAGCTTGAGAAGATCTCAGTGGAGTGATGAGGAAGGAAGCCAGACGGCTGGGGTTTAAGATGACCACAGGAGACAAGAGCAGGAGTGGATCACACATTTGATAAGTTTGACAGAGAAAGGAGAGAAACAGGAGGGTTGTTAGAAGAGGGCAAAAGGGAAGGATTTTTTCAAGATCGTAGACTTGTGTTTCAAGACATTTCTTATTCTTGTCACCTTTCGTTTTTGACTACTTAGAGCATTGATTTTTTTTGTGTGTGATTTAACCGGATCAAGATCTTTTATTCTTCATTGCAGAGCCTACCACTTGGTAGCAAGGATGCAATTGTTCATCATTTATATTTTTGAGAGAGATTCAAAGTGGGAGATGATGTTGAAAGTAGGTAAAATTTGACTGCTTTTGGCCAGGCACAGTGGCTCACGTCTGTAATCCTAGCACTCTGGGAGGCTGAGGCGGGAGGATTGCCTGAGGTCAGGAGTTTGAGACCAACCTGAGCAAGAGCAAGACCCCATCTCTACAAAAAATAGAAAAGTTAGCTGGGCATGGTGGCGCATGCCTGTAGTCCCAGCTACTCAAGCTTAGACAGAAGGATTGTTTGAGCCCAGGAGTTTGAGGTTGCTGTGAGCTAGGCTGATACTACTGCACTCTAGCCGGGCCTAACCGAGCAAGACTCTGTCTCAGAAAAAGAAAAAAAAAATCTTGACTGCTTTTAAATGTTTCTTTACTTTCAAGTTTGGAATTTGGGCCAGAGAATTTTTTATCTAGGGAAGTAGCTGGTAATCTAAAGCTATAGAAGCTTTAGAGGAAGTTTAGCTTTTCCTGCATCATTGGAGGTGCCTTGTGGGGTCATCTGCAGACTCTTCCTGAGAGGAGGATGGAGGAGGACGAACTAAGGAAAATGAGGTCGTGAAACAAAAGGGCGAGTTCTGTTTGCCTCCCCCTGATCTAAAAGCAGTATCTTAGAAAAGAAATCATTTTAAATTCACATCAGAATATCTTATAACTCATTTTTTGTTCTTAAAATAATGCTTTTTATAATTTTGAGAATAAGGCAACTAACTGATTATTCATGAGACTATCTAGATTGAGTAATACAAATTAGAAATCATTGAAGAATTTAGCTTATTTAATGGTATTCTAGAAAAAGTTGTGGTGGATACGGACAAGTGGTCCCATTTTCTAGGAAACTAATTGTTTAGCTATTCTGCTATAAAATGGCACCTCAATTAACAAACTTTCAGAGACAAAGCTCTTTTTATCAGAGTTGGCATGCCCTCAAAGGGTACTCTGTGTTCAGAATACCCATCTTCCTTGGAAAAAGACTTGAATGTTACTAGCTTAGATAAGGCTGGGCAGCCTAGTGAGGTAGTGAAGTGGATTCTGTTTTTTTTTTTTTTTTTTTTTTAGACAGAGTCTCACGGTGTTGCCCGGGCTAGAGTGCCGTGGTGTCATTTTAGCTCACAGCAACCTCAAACTCCTGGGCTCAAGCGATCCTCCTGCCTCAGCCTCCCAAGTAGCTGGGACTACAGGCATGCGCCACCATGCCCGGCTAAATTTTTCTATATATTTTTAGTTGTCCAATTAATTTTTTTCTA
>CAUYSK010018005.1:0-38521 GCA_963575035.1 Avahi laniger
TTTTAGTGTACCCATCACCCAAATAATGTATACATTATACCCAAAAAGTAATTTTCCGACAGATACTCTTGATATTCATAGATGTTTCTGGGGGAAAGAAATCAAGGACAAGTAGATGATTTTTCAAGATCTTTCTGAACACTATAAGGAGCTTATGGGTTTCCCCCAAATACTTGGATTCTCCTATTGCAGAAATTTAGGTCACAGCCCAGACTCTGATATTTAGATATAGCAAATCCTAGGAGGATTTGACATACTTTTCACTGCCTCAACTGACAATTCATTTCAACCAGAAAATAATTAAGTTGCAATGAATGAACTAGAGGAGAGGTGAAAGAAGAAATTATTATTGTCAAATCCATTTGTTTGCCTTGACAGAACAGAAACATGCTTCTTGAAAGTGTAGGATTCACATGACAGCCAATTGGTATAGAAGCTGCCATGTTTAAAGTAGCCCAAATTCTAGCTTTGGATGAAGATAATTTTGAGTCAGAAAAAAAATATTTTAAGCCAATTAATATAATACATTCAATGTTATGAACAAATTATATAATATGTTCCAAATATTGGTTGGGATATACTGATACCCATTGTTTACCTAACATTTAAATTTAACTGGGAATCCTATATTTTATCTAGCAGTCTTTTCTCTTTTTAAGTTCTCTAGAGCATTATAATATGGCAACAGAATTGATAGTTACTACAACACTGTAAGCATCTACAACCCCCTTCATTTATATCATTTTTTTCCTTGTTGATGTTAGATTATTTCTCTTTGGGTGCAAAAGTAAATAACAGAACATGAAAAAACCTAAAGTAACAGCCCTTTACTGGGCAAAAATATAAGTCTCTGTATCTCATTCCACCATAAATTACAGCCGAATGAAAATACAGAAAATCTCAAAACTCAAAGCACTAATTGAGCTGAAGTATAGCTCCACCTATAATGCCACATAACAGTTATTTACCAGGGTTCTGAAGGCATGGGATATGGAACCATTAGGACTAAATGAAAAGAGGGGTGAGGAAAAGGTCAGGGAAATGCTACATCCTTGCTACTCACAGTTTGGTGCATGGAACACCATCATCAGCATTACCTGGGAGCTTGTTAGAAATGCAGAATCTCAAGGAACATTCAGACTCACTGAATTAGAATCAGTTTTATCAAAATCTCTAAGAAATTCATATGCACACTAAAATTGGTGAAGAACTGCTCTAAATTATGTGATCCTAAAAAGAGTAAATATAAGCAGCCAGGGTCAGAAACAGGAGGGAAGACGATCCAAAAATAAAGTAGTAAACCCTTTCAAATTCACACTTTTTTCCCATTAGACAATTTCCATAAGCAGCAGGTAGCCCCTCCCTCCTATGAACAGAAGAATTGCCCAGGTGAAAGGACATCCCTTAACCCTCCAAACTCAAAAAGCCTAACTAGATGCCTTAATTAAGTCCAGCTGATGGTCCTTTACATACTACTTTTCTGAAAGAACCTGGGAGTTTGAAAGAGAAACATCAGGCACTTTCTAATCAAATTTAAACCTTGTACGAACAAGTAGATGCAATTATTCCAAGTACTTCGGCAAAATCGGCAGCCAGAATACCAGGTCAATCTTGTTTTAAGTGCATACATATTGATAAAAATCTGATCTTAACTACATTTACTTGAGAAATATCCCCACTACCATACATGATAGTCATAAGAATGCCAAGGACAGTATATATTTAATAGAGTTTGTAACCTCATCCCCTTAAAATTACCTTCAGGAACATGGACATTTTTCCTCACTAAGGACAAGAAATATCAATATGTATAGTAGAATTGAATCATATTTTATTTAGATAGATTCTTATTCAGTATTTTGAAAGTGTTAGTCATCTTTCTTTGACAACCTTCTAAGAAATATGTCATTTGCAAGGGCTGCCTAGCAAACGAGGTGCAGTGATTCAAAAACAATTAAATCCAAACACTCAAATAACTGTCCCATTTGTCAGGGAAGGGAGGGAAATATGGGGGAATTAGTTAGGTAAGTTAATTGGCCAGTTGCATAATGGAGTTTGCTAATTAATTGATTTGTGATGATTAGCTGGCTAAGCCCCCCCCCCTCTGCTGTCAATCCATCCAAAAGAGGGCGAGTTAGAGTATAATTGGATTAAAGCAACAAATACTCTGAAAGGATTGTACTTGTGGCCCGAGTGTCCGCCCTGGAAAGCAGCTCAGGCTGAGCAGGATGCTCAGGTCACCCAGGTTGGGCACGTCCACGGCCACACCCCCCACACCACAGAACAAATCACTGCCCCGTGTCCTCGGCAGCCCACCCCGACACGGTCAGGGGACCCCTCCAGTGGTCAACAGCTGCCTGCAGGGGCCTCGGCCCAGCACCAGGCACAGCTCCCATCCTGAGACGGCCGCCCCGGGACAGCCTAGGCTCTGGCTGCGGGGACGCCAGACCCTCATCCCTGGCCTGTACTATCTAGTATCTAGGATACTACAAGTGTGTAACGGAACTGTCACAAGAAGTTTGCTTTATTTCAGTTTCAGAGGCAAATGACAAGCATTTATCAAAAGAAATTATATTAGACTGAGGCTGTTGCCTCAGAATCAGAGAACAATTAGGTTCACATGATCTCTACTAAGTAGGCAAAAAAATCCTCCGATAGAAACAGACAAATCTATTATCTCTATCTCTCCTTGTTTTTTGCAGGCAGAATTCCAGTTCCTTAAGAGCAGTTCCTTTCCACTCAGCCACGGATCAGGGATGAAGATCCTTCTCAGCGTGAAGCAGGTGAGAAGTGAATGTCTACGTATCTCTGCCAATGAAGATAATTTCTTTTTTATTTTGTCAGTGATTGGTTTAGAAATAGGTATGTGATATCATTTTGCATAAAGTGATTCTGCTGAAAGGCTATAGTTGTCTCCACTTTTTTAAAGAGATCTATAAAGAGAGACTTCCAGTTCTACCGCTTGATGAAATTATCTGCACAAGATATTTGGAATTGCTACAAGCCATCTTGGGGCTATACCTAAGCTAACCTAAGAAAATGCAACATTCTGAAGTTGGAAGAGAGAAAAAGTGAAAAGAACCTGGGTCCCTGATCACATAAATGAGCCAATGAATAAATCAAATCTTGAACCACCTAGTTTGTTATATAATAAATCTATTTTGATTTTGTTTCTTTTACTTGAAGGCAAAATTTTCTTAACTAATAAAAGACCACTAGCCAAGGATTCTATCATTCCTATCCCATGTATTTTAGACAGACACATCAGGCGGAAACACACAGGTCATTGTACATGTTTGACTACTCACAGAATGTGTCAATACCCAAACAAAGGGAAATGTTCTGCAAACTTAAGGCAATATGTTATTTCATTCAATGCCAGAGTAGACCATGAGTGTTTCCTTCTAGAATATGAAGTTATCTATATACTATATTACATGTAATCTATTTCAAATTTTATCCTTGTGAATTAACCAATCAGAATTTAAAGTATCAGACTTGTTTTCACCTAATCCATGATCTCAATTTAGTTTGGCTCTTCCCATTAACTGGTTTTCTGCTCACTGTATATTATGTTCTTTCAGATTGCCTGTAGCTATCGTGAAGGAATCTATGTTGCAAGTAAATGTCTCAACTGAAATTGGCTTAAAAAATAAAGACAATTTATTGACTCACAAAATCCAATTGCTCTAATTACAGTATCTACAGGAAGAGAGAAAGTTCCTTTTTCTCAGAAGTCTAAACAAACATCTCACAACTCATTATCTGTGATTTATATATAACCCCCTAGCAAGGTTAAAAGAATGGAGTGCATTACATGGTGTAGGCTTGATTTCCTACTCCTGGAATTGGATAGGGGTTGAGTCCACCTTAGCCAATTGGTTGATGAAGAAAGGAGGACATCCAAAAGGAAAATTATGGTCCTCTTGGTAAGATAAATAGGAAGGAATGGAAGCATCAAATACATATTCATCATATCATGGATAGTTCGCATGAATTATATAAGGATACCATGCATGCAAATGAGTAAAATTTTATTTTAACTTACTATGCTTAAATACTGGTATTTTAAAGATCTGATTTCTATCTAATAAGTTTAGAGATAAAGGTCACAGATGTGACTCATTGGAATAGGCAAATAACATTATAAAAAAAATCACAGACACTACTATACAACTCTTGAGTAATAAAGCTTGTATTTGGCAGGTTGATTATGCATTGCATATTTTTTATTTTCTTTCTAACATTAAATTCCAAATGTCTCCACAACCCTCACAATGTCTGTCACTTGTTTTATTTTGTAAGCACCAAGAAAATAACCCAGAAAGAAAATTTAAAAGAAAGTTTAAATGCACTTTTGTCCATGATTAAATCCTGTGAACAAACCTGCCCCACCCCTTTTTGTTCCTCTCCAATACCCCTAATTTGGTAGATTACTAATTGGCTGGGGAGGAGCGGGAAGAAAAAGGAGAGGGAATTTTAAGTAGAAATATTAGTTTTTAATGCCCACAATTTCCACTTAATAAATTTTTCTCTCACATTAAATACTTGCACAGTGTATTCAACTATGCCCCATTTAGCAGCACGTTATACAATTTTTAGCTAATTGTATGTTGTTTCCTATATAAGATTACTGCTGTGTAATGTCATTCATCTTATTGTAAGCTTTCCGCTCTCTTGAACAATACAGAGTACAAAACAGCACAAAAAAGCAGAGTATGACTCTTATTATCATTACTATACTTTAGTAGTTTTAATGAGGTAGGGCTTGGTGATTCATAACGAAGATTATGCAATTTTCAACCTTGTAATTTTAAAGTGGTTTAGTATCTGCTCAATTTACCCAAAGTTATTTCAAGTATATATCACACTATAAAGTTCAGGTAAAAATTCTAGCTATTCATATCACTATCATGATGTAATCATCATCTCATGCATTTATTAAGTATCACTAAGACCAAGTCAACATACTATATTGCAAAGGAATTGTATTTTAGTTATTTATTCATTCATTTATTCATATAAGCATTTAGGCATATTCTAAGTTAGGCACTGAATATATAAAGTGTAATAATACACACATTTTGCCTCAAAAGAGTTCACTCTTTAACTTGTCCACTCACTTGGGCAATTTATTAACTTAGATGAGGTTCTCAACTTCTCTGTGCCCCAATTTCCTTATCTGTATAATGAAGATAATAACAGTATCTATGAATTGTCTGTTGTTCAATGTCGATTGTGGGACACTGACATAGAAAATGCATGTGAAGTATTCAGAACTGCTCTAGAAAGCTAGCATGTTCTCATTAAATGTTAGCTACTATTGCTAGTGTTCAAGAAGAAAAAAATACAAAAAAATTGTAAGTTCTATTAATTTGTTCAATACATTCTAAGTGCTTCCTATGTTTCATCTTATGCAAGGCTCTGAAAATATTGCAAAAGTATGGCAGGAGCATTATCTGCCTTTATAGGGCATTCAGTCTAACTCAGGTATGAAAAGAAATCATAGTAATATTCAAAAGGAAGTATAAAACATGAAAGCAATATAAAATATGTTGACTATTTTAGGATGTTCCATACCTTGTGCCAGAAACTTTAGAGAAATCATCTCATTTTATTACTACATAAGGAAAAGCTAAAAGAGTAACCCAAGGTCACACATTCCCTAGGAGTAGAACCAAGATCCAAATACAGATATATTTTCTCAACTCTATACTGTAATGAAGTCCTAACTCCCAGAGAGCAATTAGGGTAGTTGCAGAAGTCTTCATAAAAAAATAAAGAACTATGAATGGTACCATTTTGAAAAATAAATTTGAAGTAACTCACTTACGTTGGTATTTCCCAAAGTGTTTTCTGTAGAACACTAAAGTTTTTCAACTTTCTTGAATCCTATCATAAAATCAAAGTAACTACGAAATAAAACCAAAAACCTATAGAGAAAAGTGTATCAAAACTAAGGGGCAAAGTAGCCTCCACAACTTAATAATGTGACTGATAGAAAACCACCACCAACTATAATATCTTCATGGTATCAGAGTCCACATGAGAGAAAACAGAGGGAAGCAAATGAGTGTCTCATAAATTGGAGAATAGAAAAACCTGAAAATTGTCAATAGATTGTCAATAGTGGGCTAAGCTTCTAAACTAAGTAGTGGTTTTACACATTTATAGGTGATTGGAAGGAGTCACTAGGAAGGTCTGAAAGGCTGAAGCAATTTAGGCCTTATATACTTTCTAAACAAATCTGCCAGTCTCCAGGACAAACATCAACAAAGGGGAAACTTCTGGAAATTGATTTGAAATTGGATAAAACAGTGGCAACAGAAGAAGAAAAAAAAAATGTGCAGACAGAAACATGGTTAAGGAAAACAATAAGAACATCTCTGAAAGTATGAGCAAATGCTTTAAGACTTCACAAAATAACAAAAGAGGTACTTATAGACCCAGGATGTTTAAAAAAAAGTTATTATGACCAATTTTCCCTTCTAAGAACATCAGGAAAATAAATTTTATTTTAACAAAATCAACCAAAAAAAACTGTAGTAAAATCCCATAAAAATATATTATAATTAAAAAAAGAATAGGATCCAGAATTACATCCCTGCAAAGGAGTTATGACAGGAAGACTTGCCTAGAAAGTGATGAAAATTACAATTCAGTACTGCTAAATAAGCCAAAATATATCAAGAAAAATGATACAAAATATGAAAGAACAATACAAATGATAAATAGGAAAACTCAGAAATGACTTCTGGAACTCAGGAAAAAATCAAATATTAGAAAAAAAAAACAAAAAACTTCCATTCACAAATAAAGGCTAAACCAGAAGAAATACAAGAACAAATGAATATACTGTCTCTCTCTCTCACACACACACACACACAATGTTTAAAGACAAATAGAAGCTGAAACTAAGTTTAAAAATATAAAATAAAATATTAAATAAGCTGAGAAACATATCAAGTAGAGTAGGTAGAAAAAGACTCAACATATGTTTAATTATTCCCAAAGAAAACTCAAGTGGTATATCGGCACAATTAAAAAACAAATTTTAGAAAACTTACTTGAGATATTTATATGAAACTATATATTGCAAATATGTATCTATGAAACTACATATTAAAATACATATGTATTTTATATGTATTTATATATAAACAATACAATAAATATAATTCTATTGATATTTTATACGGCTAAAGTATATCTTCATGTATATGAAACTATATATTTTAACAAATATATGAAATAACATATTGAATGTGATGAGTAATGGTATATTATATTTTTACATACTTACATTCAAGGCATAAGATTTTGATTCCTAATTTGATAAATCTACTAAAACTTTCCAGCAATCATACAGCTGCAAAGTTATTAATACTATATTAATACTATTATTAATACTAACATTTTGAAAGACTTATTTTTTCAGAAGAATTATGACTTTTAAATATATAATTGTCCTTATAACTCTTTAAAAATAAACAAAAATACTATTTTTTTCTTTTATTTAAGAAATTCAGATAGACTAATTCCTCTGCTTTTGAACTAGAGATTCATGAAAAATGCAGTGTCCCTCTGGACTGCATGCTGATGAAAACTATGTAATCAAGTACTGATGGTCTTTAAAGTTTTAAGTATAAATTAAAGTAAGATTAGGCTTCCACTGGGTCTGATCTGACATTGCACATTTAACCCCTGCAACCCATCCAAAACACTTGCAACCAAAAACAAACACACTGGCACCCAAGGACTCTTCAACTCCTTTCAAATCATTCTATGCAAAGCCCATCTGGCCACCCTGACCATTATTTCTCACAATCTTAACTTTCCTGGAAATTATTTTCTGTTACTTGGCCCTGAAGCTCCCCACCTGGATAAGATTTCTTTGAGTTGGTCACTTCAAGTCTCTTCTTTGAGCATGAAGTTACACTTATCCTCTAGATCACTCTATTTCTGCAGCTCTCCATAACACTGCTTTCCCCATTCCTACAGCTCACAGGACCTTCGGCGTCAATAGTTCTCTGGGCTGGCTCTCCCTTGAGTACAAGCTTCCATCAAGCCTGAGCAGATCACCCACTAATACTGCACATATTTCTAAAAGATTTAAGAGTGCTACAATTAAGAATTTGTCTTGAACGTAAAATGAATTATTTTGTGATTACTCTGCCATTTGCTATGGCCATTACCCAAGCTCTAATTTTTCTTTTCATTCCATTCAAGGATTAAATTTAAGCTTGGAATTGCTGACTCTTACTGAAGACCATTATCCACATATGTAAATCATTAACCTCAGAAGATTCACTATTCAGCAACATCTCTTTTCCTTTCATGTCAACTCTACACATCAGCAAAGACTTTATTAGTACAAAGTCATTATAATAGGTTTCTTTTAAATAAAGTAATTTAGATTTTGCCATGCTAAAAATAAAGTAAAATTGTTGAACTTCATTTGCTAATACAGTTGTATAGACACTGATGAGAAGGCTTTGGAATGGTTTGAGGCAGGTGTTGATATATTTTAAAAAATCACTTTCATCATTTTTTTATCAAGTAGCTAGAAATATAGGGGAGCCCTACATAGTGATGACAAGAGCTCAGGATTAAGCCTTTCAATCATTAACTTTTCATTTTCAGCAAATGCCTTAGAAACAGATGTCTGCTCAAGTAATTACTGAGTTGGACAGGTTAGTGAATATTGCTAAAAAAAATTCAAAAATTACCAGATCAATAATTTCCAGTGCTTGTTTTTGCTATTTTTGGTCTGATTCAATTTAAGTGAGAAATAAAGGGATATAATGGTTATCTACATATCGTCAAGGTAATTTCCAAGAGTGTTAAGACTTAATCATCACTTTGCCCAATTACCTTAATTCTGATATTTTAGAATGAGTATAATCATATTTTTAAAGAAAACCAGCCTTTTAGTCTATTCGGAGAACCATCTAACTCCAAGACTATGAGAGATGTGGCAAGTGAAAGAACTAACATCAAATTACATCTAAACCATTTAGAGAAAGTAGTTAGTAGCAGAAATTTCGGCAGGATAGTAACCCCAAACTCCAATTTACCCTGGTCAGCCTACTACAACTCTGCAAGATCATTACATGCAAGTTTAAATTATTCCTAATCTATGATTTCAAGGAGCTTAACAATTCAAATTTAAGTTACATCTTTTGGTTCTGATTCTTCTGCTAGTCCTATATAGCAGTTGTCCTCAGATTTTTTGGTCCCAGGGACCAGTTTCACAGAAGACAATTTTTTCACAGACAGCGGGTAGGGGGAGGACGGTTTCAGGATGATTCAAGCACATTACATTTATTGTGCAGTCAAACCTCTCTGCTAATGATAATTTGTATTTGCAGCTGCTCCCCGGCACTAGCATCACCACCTCAGCTCCACCTCAGATCACCAGGCATTAGAGTCTCATAAGAAGAGTGCAACCTAGATCCCTCACACGCACAGTTTATAGTCGGGTTCACACTCCTATGAGAATGTGATGCCACTGCTGCTCTGACAGGAGGTGGAGCTTATTAAGTGATGCAAACGTTGGGGAGCAGCTATAAATGCAGATGAATCTCCTGCTGTGTGGCTGGTTCCTAACAGTCCACAGATCAACCGGTAACAGTCTGTGGCCCGGAGCTTGGGGACCATAGCTACATAGAGAGTCTGAGACAACACTGCTGTCAAATGAAGCTCTTTTGTGACTATAGCAGTGCCCCTAATCGGCTTTCCAAACTTTAAGTTACTTGTGGTCAACCACAAAAACATTAAATGAAAAATTCCAGAAATAAACAATTCATAAGTTTTAAATTGTGAGCTGTTCTGAATAGTGTGATGAAATCTTGGGCTGCCCTGCTTCGTCACCCCAGGATGTGAATCATCCCCTTGTCTAGCAGATCCAGCTGTCTATGCTCCCCACCCATGAGTCACTCCGTAGCTGTCTCAGTAATCAGGTGTACTACTGGGGTATCGCTGTGTTTGTGTTCAGGTCACCCTTCTTTACTTCACAATGGCTCCAAAGCACAAGAATAGTGATGCTGGCAATTCTGGTGTGTCCAAGAAAAGCTTACATTAAATGCTTCCTTTAAGTAAAAATGTGAAAGTTCTTGACTTAGGAAAAAATCAATCCTATGCTGAGGTTGGTAAGATCTATGGTAAGAACCAATCTTCTATATCTGTGAAATTGTGAAGAAGGAAAAAAAAAATTCACACCGGTTTTGCTGCAGTGCCTCAAACTACAAAAGTTATGGCCACAGTGTGTGATAAGTGCTTAGTTAATATGGAAAAGGCATTAGATTTGTGGGTGGAATACATTAAATGTGTTCCAATTTATGGCAATTTGTTTCAGTACAGTTTTAGAAATCCACTAAGGGTCTTAAAATTAACCCCTGAGGATAAGTATGGATTACTATACCTAAAATAATAATGGCTAGTGCTTTATGAGTACTAATTATGAGTCAAGCACACTGTTAAGTAGTTTTTTACACATAAGTGTTTGTTAATTTTATGTGTCAACTTGGCTGAGCCACATTATCCAGATATTTGGTCAAACATTATTCTAGATGTTTTTATGAAGGTATTTTTAGATGAAATTAACATTTGGATGAGTACACTTTAAGCATACACACTATATAATGTGGGTGGGCCTCATCAAATTAGTTGAAGGCCTTAAGAAAACAAAAACACACCTCCCCTGAGCAAGGAGGAATTCTGCCAGAAAACCGCCTTTGGACTCAAACTGCAACTCTTCCCTGGAACTCCAGCCTGCTGGCCTATCCTGCAGATTTTGGATTTACCAAACTTCCATGACCTGGTGAGTCAATTCCTTAAGGTTTCCCTCTTTTTATCTGTCTTTCTCTGTCTCTCTCTGTTTCTCTCTCTTTCTGTATGTATCTATATCCTCAAGGATCACTTGAGGCCAGGTGTGCAAGGCTGCAGTGAGCTATGCTCATGCCACTGCACTCCAGTCTGGGCAACAGCGCAAAACCCTATCTCTAAAAATATACACACACGCACACACACACACACACACACACACCCCCTATTGGTTCTCTCTTTAGAGAACCCTGACTAATACAATGTGTTATCTTACATAGCCTCCCAAACTCTTTAATGTAAACAGAAATTAGCCAGGGATGGTGGCACCCGCCCGTAGTTCCAGCTACCCGGGAGACTGAGGCAGGAAGATCTCTTAAGCCCAGGAGTTGAAGGCTGCAGTGAGCTGTGATTGCACTGCTGCATTCCAGCCTGGGTGACAGAGTGAGACCCTGTCTCTAAAAATAAACAAATAAATAAATATAAGGTAAATACCATTAATATCCCAGATTTACCAAGAGATTATTTAGCTAAATCAAGGTCCCAAACCTTACAACTTAACTTTATCTCCAAAGCCTAAGCTTTAGCTGCTATACACTATGTTGTGAATATAGCAAGTATATATGTGAACACATGTGCCCGTGTGAGTGCAAGTATATGTATGTTTACATATGTTTGAGCTTCTGTGTGTCCATGTGTGTGTGTTGGGAGGATGGTAACCATATAGCAATTTGTGTGAAGGCAATTTCCCTCTGCATATTTCCAGTGTAAGCTTCCTATCTAAAATAATCATATTTTTCCTATGGCATTTCTTAAGTGGCTGCCATATGTTTTTTAAGTTATTATAAGCACTATCAGAAGCTCTCCCTCTCCTAGTAAGAAAGAACTGTCTTCGTGGATCTGAACAGAAATTCTAGGTCACACTCATGCTAATAAAAAAATTATTTTTGGAGGACAAGCACAGGATAAATGTCAAGTTATTTTGGTTTATACCCCACAGAGTAGGACTTACTATCTAATTCCTTTACATGTTGACATGGAGCTGATCTAATATCCACCACATTGTCTAATTATGTACTTAAATCACTCTTCCCATGTATGTATGTTTATGTTTCAGGGACACAATTTGATTTGGATATCTACCACATTTGCGTGGCATATAATGATTCATATACTTGTTATGAAGAAACAAATTTCTTTCCCATGTCCACTTATTCCCACGAAGCAAACTTGGTCTCGATCCAAAGGTATCAAGGAGCTAATGTACCTCCCAAAGTGTCCAACTCATGATTAACACAGTCAGGTCACAAAGGCACCACTTAGCAGTTCTGGAAGAAGGCCTAAATTACTGCCAGGCAGTGTTTCAGATGCCCCAGGAATTTGGCTCAACTTCTTTTTCTGCAGCTCTGGGAAGAATATTAAATCATACTCATCACAATTTCTGCCAACAGTGGTGCTGAATGGGTTTCACAATTTTCTATAGGCTTTCCAGAGATACCTCCTGTGGTAACACATTCCTGTCCTTTAGAATAAAATTGTGGAAGGTCAGAGCAACTGCTCTGACAACTTAGGGATCATAACTCAGCACACTAATTTTACAGATATAGAAATTAAGTCTTTCCAGGCATGGTGGCTTACCCCTGTATTCCCAGCTACTCAGGAGGCTGAGGCAGGAGGATTGCTTGAGACCAGTAGTTCTGAGCCCGACCAGGAAACCTAGCAAGACATCCCCTTTCTCACTCCCCACCTCCCACCTCCTCGTTACTTAAAAAAAAAAAATTAAAAATAATTAGCCAGGCAGTGGTGGTACATGTCCCTCTAGTCCTAGCTACCGGGGAGTCTAAGGTAGGAGGATCACTTAACGCCAGGTGTGCAAGGCTGCAGTGAGCTGTGATCATGCTACTGCACTCCATTCTGGGCAACAGAGCAAAGCCCTGTCTGTAAAAAAAAAAAACAGAAGCTAAGTCTAAGTCTCAGAGAAGGGAAGTAACTTGTACAAGTGTACCCAGTGGCTACTTGCATGTTCTATTTTTCTATAAATGTTTGATTTTGTGCTATTTCCACCATCCCATGCTCCTCCTAATAAAGTGTGTGTCAGCAAATTCAACCTAAAATAATTTCATCAAAAAAGGACATTTTATCTTCTTGCTATTCCTTTATTCCTTTTCCTGGTACCTTCCCCCCATGTTTTTCTTGAATTTATAAATGCTGGCAGCAGCCTTCTCTGAGTGATCTTGAGTTTATCATCAGTTTTATTAATCAGAGTGGAAACATACTCTTTTCTCTGATGTCTAAGTTGGAAAGTCTGCATCAGGCAGTCCCCATAGTGAAGCCCTGAGCCTGGCACATCTACCAGACTGGAAGTCACTTTTACCTTTCCTTGCCCTTGCTACAAACTCTGCTGCTCATGTTTTCCAAATAGCAGGAGTTTCTGCAGTGCTTCTGCCACTAACAGCAAAACCCAAAGTGTGCCAAAAGAGTAGACTCAAAAGCCTGGAGCAAAGCTAGACAGGGCAGAGAGGTGCAGGAGAATCCCAGAGAGGCAGTCTTCAGTGGGATCAAAATGGGCATCTTTTCTGAGTTTCAATATATTTCACACCATATATAGAATGAAACAGGAATGCCAGCTAGCATTTACTAAGTGCTTCCTCTCTACCAGGCATGGTTCTCAGTATTTTACATGGAACTGTACCGGAGGTAAAGGTCTGCAAAAGGGCAATGAAATGTTTCAAGAGTTGTCTCTTTAAAACCCTTCCTTTTTTGGGAATTAAAACTCACATTCCTTCCAGAGGCCAGTGATCAAAGAGACAGAAAAATGTTCTTTGCTGTTTGTTTTCTATTATCTTAAACTACTGGAGATGGCTCAACAGAATTGTCCAAACAAGGGTCACAAGATTGTTGTCAACAGAGATAAGGTCAAGATAACCCAAGACCAAAACCACTGATTATAGAAAAGCAACAACAGCCTGAAGCCACAACATGTGACGCTGGCCACTAGACCCAAGCCCAACCACCAAAACCCCCTTTTAAAAAGCCCTGTTTTTCTGCTTAAAGAAAGGATGGTGGTCTTTAAGTTGCTAGTCTACCACCTTCCTCATATGCTGGCAAATTAATAAACTTCTCTTTCCTTTGTCCTCAAACCCACTCGTCCTCTTTCTTTGTTCTCATTGATTTGGCAAGGGACAAGTACTCAGCTTTCAGTAACATTACATCCCTTATGGCTCTGAGTGGATATGGTTTACAGATGAAAAATGTAATAAATGACAGAAACAGGAGTGACAGATGCAGGAGCCAGACTCTGTGGAGTCCTTGTTCAACACCAAGGACTGAAATGGCAAGCACATTTCAGGGGATGTAAGAATGTATAGGAGGCCAGAATATACTATCCCAAGATATGCTTCTTTGTCTTAAGGATTATTTTGAGAAACAGCAGAAGCAGGAGGAGCTCTGAAAACAGAGTAGAAGTTACCCTTTTGTAAAGAAAATTTGCATCGATAAAGGAAATCCTCATTTGTAAGGGTGTCTTCCTCTCTACCAGGAAGAGAAGGATGACTAAATCATAAGAAATTCTTATCAGTGCAGAAGGCAAAGATTTAAGTCTGCATAACAAGTCTTACTCTAGTTTATTGTACTTTTCCTGATCAGCTTCCCATAACTGACCTCTCCCACACTCTTTCTCTTTTGTCTTTAGCTGAAAATGATATTTAAGCCTGAATTCTAAGCCACCGCTGAGAGATTTACTCATTTTTCCCTGAATATCTCCCATATATACATGAGGTATACATGTTAATAACTTCTGTTTTTCTCTTGTTAATCTAACTTTTGCTACAGGGCATCCCAACTAAGAAGGAAGAATGGCAAAGGGAAAATTATTTTACCTCCCCTATGTTTATGGAAAAAAAAACACAAACTCTGCAAAATAATTTAAAGAGATTTATTTTGAGCTGAATATTATGTGAGCATGGCTAGGGAGCCATGCCCAAGAAGTCTTGAGCAAGTGGTCCTGAGGTTACAGTTTGGTTTTGTACAGTTTACAGAGATAAGAATTGCAGGTAAAATCAAAAATCAATACATGGAAGGTGTATATTGGCTTGGCCCAAAAAGGTGAGATATCTCAAAATGGGGGCAGTTTAAAGGTTATAGGTAGTTGGGTGGCTTTAAAGATTCTTTGCTTTATAATTGGTTAAAGAAATAAAGCTTTGTCTACGGGGTTGGAAAGTTTTAAATTGAGGAAATATGTTCATCAGACACAAGATACAAAATATAACTCGAGTGATCTGTTAAGGAAATTGATGGTCTGCAGGTGATTTAATCTTTGTCTCACACGGCCTTAGGTCCTGTTAATAATTTAATATCTTATTATCATAAAGAGTCTGTTTTGTCAGTTTAATGATCTCTGTTTTAACATTAATGCTCATCAATTGTTGTATCTTAACTCCAAAAGCAGGGATATAAGGAAGGCTATCCAACCTTCCTTCCCTTCATGGCCAGGAACTCAGTTTTAAGGTTTTTCTGGGGTACCCTTAGCCAGGAGGAGGTCTGTTCAGTTAGCAGGGGGGCTTAGGATTTTTAATTTAGTTCATACCTAGAAATGCTAATTAGAGAAAGTAATGAACTTCTAAATGGTAAAGAAAACCCAACTAGTTCCTCATAACATTTGCTACCTGGGCTTTTCTGATTATTATTGATAGAATGGGAAATCAAAAATAGAAAGTTCAATCAATCCAGTCAAATACCAGTTAATTTAATTAACTTTTTAAAAAAGTAAAATCGATTTATTCCACTAAAAAGAATGAAAGTTTACCTTGAATGATTAATAAATTCCATCAGAACAAACAATTTGGTGGCACAGTGTGGGCACAAGCACTAGCTTGGGAAAAACAGCAGAGTAGTCTGACATATACAGCTTGGGCTTTCTTAGCTTCCATGGTTAAAAAAAAAAAAAAGTGAGGCCACAAGGATGCTAAAATATCAGAGAAAAAATTGTTAAATCAATAAGATAGTAAATGAATAGCTGAGGTAATGAATAAAGCCAAAGGAAAAAAAAAACCAGATAGCAGAAACTAGAATGGACAAGGGTCTTCAGAGCATTTCTCTAAACTCTCAGTAAGCTTGCAGTTTGAACTTGAGGGACCTACATATAAAATTAACAGAAGCGGAATTTGGAAGGTCACCAGTGTGTAAATGAGATCTCTAGTCCTAGCACCAACTGAAATGACACCAAGCAGGATTGCCATTAGTTATGTAAATGTGGATGTCTACATTGACAGCCTGATTGATGTAGGTTCAGAAGGGTAAACAAGAAGCAATTCAAACAGTGCCAGCTCGGAAACAATAGCGGGTCTCAGTGCAGGTGTAAGGAGCATGGGACAAAGATGAATTATCTTGTAAGAAATTGAACTAAAGAAATTCTTCTTTGGCATGCAAGGTAACTTGTTAGCAAATTAAGTTCCAGTAAGGAGCAGTCAAAACATGGTGTTATGATAGTTATTTTGAGAGCAAGTGAATATTATTTACAACTTTCTGACCTGGAATAAGAAATAGCCATCTTAATATCAAGCTTAGTCTTCCAGTTTAAAATGGCTAGTAACACCTGATGGCAGGCTTTCTCAACTTGTTAGCAAAATAGTAATGGAAAACAATTACAACACAAGAATTCCAGTCTTCTCATGGAAAGAATATTGTGAAGAAATTTTGGTCCAGTTAGGTTGTCGAGCAGTTAGGGTTTTGAGAAGTTAGGCTGTGAGCAGAAAGAAGGGCAATTTAAACATCCTTTTGCATGTCCAACAGTTCTGCCTAGACCTTCCCTAGCTTCAAAATAAACATAGAAAAATAAACAAAATGGAACTCATTCAAAAGGTACATCAATACTTGAGAAACAGAACGTTGCCTGAGACAGAATATAAGAAATGACCACAATCCTTGACTCCTTTCTGTATCTACATCCGTTGCAATGTGACTTTGAAGAAACGGAGTCTCTTTTGCCTGCCCTTGATTCTAGGATGGCCTTTTGACTTGCTTTGATCCATGAAATGCAGTGGAAATAATGTTGGGCCAGTTTCAAGCCTAAAGCTCAACAGTCTTTGCACATTTCTGCTGTTACCCGCCATGTGAACAAGCCCAGGCTAGCCTAAGGGTGATGAGAGATCATATGGAGCAGAAATGAGCTGTCTGGGGTAAGGCTGTCCTAGACCAGCCAGCCCTGGCTGACCTACCCCTGACAGCAATCTCATGAATGGGCTCAGCCAAGCAAGAAAGAAAACTGCACTAGTGAGCCCAGATCCATTTGTGACCTGCAAAATATGAGCTTAATAAATGGTGTTGTTTTAAGCCTAATAAATGGTTTGTTTCACACCTTCATTGCCAAATCACCCAAAAGACGCCTTATTGAGAATACAGACCCCCTAATAAGAACTTATTAGTGGAACCAGTTCTTCTATTAGTAGATATTTGGCAGGACATCCTAAGTAGAATATTTATTTGGGAGGAAGAATGCTTTTCTTTTCTTTCTATTAAACCACTCTTCCTTTATTTTTCTTAGTAGGTATTTTTGTTCCTATGTCATGGAAGCCTTTTCTTTTTACAAAGAAATGTTGGGGCAAGGTGACAAGATCAGATTTAAAAAAAATGCAAGGAAATGAAAATTTCAATAGCTAAATTAAAGTATGCGTTGGAGGCTAAATAAAGCAGAACTGACCTTTAGAAAACAAATTCAGTAAAATGGAAGATAAAATTGAGACATTCTACCAGAGAAATGTAGAGCAGAAAAAACAAAAAATAAAAAATATTAAAATACCAAGAACTCATATAAAAATTCCAAAGCTGTAATAACTAATACTGTGATATTGGAATAGGAAAAGGCAAACTGACCAATGGTGCACCATTAGTCAATAGTCATGACCAACCCCTCCCCAACTTCCCCACAGCATGAATGAACACTTGATTATTGACAAAGCCAGCTTTCCTAACCAGTTGATAAAGGCTAAATATTTTCTGTTTATTTAAGGATCTGCATATGATAAATTATAATAAAAGCCAAAAAATTATAAACACAAATTTGGGGACTTACTGATGGTATAAAGTTAATGGTAAAGTTCCATTTCTTAAACTAGATGGTAGGTACAAAAGTGTTAACGGAATTATTATTCTGTTGTCTTACAGAACAGAGTCCCAAGAAGAGTCTGAGATCCTAACTACCTACCTAATACCTCTATTTACCTATTTATATTTCATTTTTTAAATTATTGGCATAATTTAGTTTCTTTGAGTTTCTTTATTAATGAATTCATTTAATAGGTTAAACCATATGAAAATAACAGCATTCAAACATTTTTGCCCTACAAAACCAGTAATTTCATATGACTTAATTTAGTATTTCTGTAAATTGGGATAGAAGAGCAATATTTTCTGTCTCTCCAGTCAGCAACGGATTATATCAAATTTAATGAGATGCTATCTAGCCTACAACAGACTAATAATTTCCTAAAATAGAAAGCATGTTAGAAATAAATCTCATATTTAGCATTATTTAATGTACTTTTAAGAAACATTTGTGAGCCTTTTTGGTATGATTTCACATATATTTAAGATCACAGGAACATGGATATCATGAGAGCTGCAAGTATGTCAAATATGTTTGTTACACAAAAGGGAATATTTTGAGTATTTCAAAGTATATCAGTTAATGGCAGTGACTCAGCGAGTCAATTTTTTCCAAGTTTTTGTGTATTTTATAATCTCTGTAGAGGAATTTAAAAATAAACATGTTAAGGAAATTCTGATTGGTTACATAGGGTTGAAATCCAGGCATGTGCTTTTAAGAACTCCTTGTTTCGATGCATGTCATAGGTTAGAAGCCACTGTAAAAAACATCAACTAAGTGAGATAAACGTTAAAAGTGATTCATGTAGTTAGGCACACCAAGCCTGCTGTTGTCTACAACTATAATTTAGAAGGAAAGCTTGTTTAGAACTAAAGAGCAACGTATATGCACATATCAAAGGCTCCACATAAGAGTGTAATATTCAGATAAAATCAGAAAATATTATAAAGCTATTTCTACATATTTAGATTTATTGTCTTCTAAGCCAGAAACTGCAAGTAAACAAGTAAAGCAATTACCACCACTCATTTCCATTAAGAATGGGAAATCTCTCAAAACATGAGTGGATTAATAAAATGTGGTATATGTAGACCATGGAGTACTACTCAGCTTTAAGAAACAATGGTGATACAGCACCTCTTGTATACTCCTGGATAGAGCTGGAACACATTCTACCAAGTGAGGCATCCCAAGAATGGAAAGACAACCAACACATGTACTCACCATCAAATTGGTATGAACTGATCAAAACATAAGTGCACATATAAGAATAACATCTATTGGATGTTGGGCAGGGGGGAGGGGGGAGGAGGGAGGAGGGGACGGGTATATACATACACAAAGAGTGCAATGCGCACCACCCGAAGGATGGACATGTTTGAAACTCAGACTTGGGGGGTGGGCAAGGGCAACATACATAACTTAAACATCTGTACCCCGATAATATGCTGAAATAAAAAAAAAAAGCAGAACCAGGATCTTTTACCTTTCTCATTATGGTTCTCTTCCATTAATCTCAGATGGAGATTTGACATTTTAACTTTTTCCAACTCTCTATCAGATTCTTATTAACCACTGAAGGCCAGTGCAAATGCAATTCATTCCCTTATCTTTTCCAATTGCAGATTCAGTATTGATCTTTCCTTCTTCAAGACACTCAGAGTTGCCTAGGGTGTGCATTACATTGCATCTTGTACCATAGTCATTCTTGTATGTGTCCACCTCCCTCACTGGATTGTTAGTTCCCTGAGGGAAAATATGGGGACTTGCTGTTGTATCTTCTTTGTCTCCCCAATGTGCCTGGTGTCTGAATGTGTATTTGTGGGGAAGAGGGAACATCACCGTGGAGGTGGTGTTTTACCTCTGCTAGGAGGTTCCTGGGGCCAGATGAAGCTAGGAGGGGTGTCATGCTACAGGCAGTAAAAGAAAGGATGCCCAAAGGAAGAAGTGAAACTGCAGCTGAGATAAGCCAATAGTAAGGGAAGGCAGGAAGCAGGTGTCAGATCTAAAGTTAACACAGACAGGGCAACCACGTAGTTTAGTCCTTTGCTGGGAGGATTCAGAACAGAACTTTGTGGAAATCAGATGGGAATGTACAAGAAACTATGTTCCTGGTGGCCTCTATTTTATCAGCCTTTAAATTCTTTTGTTTATAAAGTTGAGTGTTTTTGATGGTGAGGAAAGTAGACCATTTAGACAAGTCAAAAAGCTAATTACCGTAACTTCATCATCCAGGACAACTATATAGACAGCGATTCTCACCCCTGGCTGAATATTAGAATCACCTGGGAGATTTTTTTTTTTTTAATTCCCATGCCTAGGCTCAGCCCATATGAAATAATTCAGAATTCCTGGGTGTGGGACCCTGACATCAATATTTCTTAAAACTCACTAGGCGATTCCAGTGCACAGCCATATTTGAAAACCAACAATGATGTAGAGCCAAGTGTTTAAAATTATTGTGTATAAAAATCACCTAGGTCTGGGAGGAGACTGTGGTTCTGCATTTCTAACCAGCTCCCATGTAACGCTCATGATGCTAATCCCTGCCACACTTTGTGTAGCAAGGTTATATATTATCCTCTCAACAAAATTTGACAATGCATGGATGAAGGGTTTCTTATCAATAAGTCTTTGAGCAACTTACTTAAACTGTGAGCCTCAGTATCCTTATCTGTCAGATGATAGGGTGAAGAGCAGACATTTTATTATTTTTGTTGCGCAAATGTTTGCAAACGTTTGAGGGGACACTCAAGAGGGGAAGGAAGCAAGGTCAGACAATCGAACACATATGATGCTCCAGGCATTATTCTTGAAGCTGATAATAAGAGTAATATTACTTGGGCAGTTAGTATGTTCCAGGAACCAAGATAAGCATTTCAAATTGATTATTTAATTTAATAAGCTTCACTTTACAGATGAAGAAGCTAAGTAACTTGCCCGAGGACATGCAGCTGCCCAGGGGTGGGACTGGGAAGGGAAGCCAGACAGTCCGATTGCAGAGCCTGAGCACTGGTTAGTGTACCGCTAACCAGCATACCACAACGTTTCTCAGACTATGTAATCTCTAAGACCCATCTACACAGTGGATTTAGATTTCAAGTCACTTCTGCTTCCTTATTTTGATTATCCAATATTCAGAATTATGCAAAAAAAAAAAACACTTGGCAGGAAGAGAAAGGGAGAGAAGCATGCCATATTGCACATCTGAGCACACACATCAGTGGTATGTTAATGGCACCTAAAGATGGCATCATTTCATACGACATCCTTAATATTGGTTCACCATCTGCAGCTTAATTTCTCTGAAGAAATCCAATGTGGTCTTCAAGGTTTAGCTTAAGAGCCTAGAGACTTCCTCAGGTGAATAAATGCCTCCTCGTGTAGGCCACATCCGAAGGCAGAGCTGGAGGGCTCTGTGCGATTGGGAGGGAGGGCTGTGGGGACTGGTGACGAGGAGAGAAACCGAGGGGAGAACAGATGGGACTGGGAAGTATCCAGGTATTCCGGCAAAATTAGGCACGTACATGGCATCTCTGGTCCTGAGTGTACGCGTGCGCGTATGTGCATGTGGGTGTATGTGGCAGGCCCACCGGGGCCAGGAAGGACTATGCAAAGGAGAAGGCCTTTGAAAGTATCGTGCACTATGCAATGTCATCTTCATTACTCCCTCCCTTGTTGGCCCTACCTCATCCTTCATTCTGATGACAAGTTGCTTGACCTAATCGATCTAGTTTATAATGCGTAGTACAACGAGGAAGCAGGGCTTGCTTGAGCCTTTGGAACTCTCCCTCCAGGCTGTGGGCAACTCCATCTGCCAACTAGGACTGAGGGGAAGTTGCATGGTCTTTGCCAGCATCAACGCTTTTCCTTCACAAGCTGGCTTTTTCCCTCTGCTACCTGTAGCGGCTGCAGAATCCTGAATCCACAGGGAAACATGTTTCTGGCAGAAGACTGCTGCCTGAGATTTCCCTGCTGCTAAGGCAGAATCCATAAATGCCATCCGTTGGCTCACAAAGAAAGAAATGAGATGTATCAATTACGGAAAACCAACAGTTATAAACCATGTTTGACCCATAGTGCCTTCATACTTTGGTTTAAAATGCACCCTCACTTTTACAGTTTTAAAGCTTCTATTAGCATCATGGAAATCACTATTTATAAAGAAAAGTCCAAGTTGCAGGCTGAGGCTCCATGGGTGATTTCCCTTGTCAAATTTTCTTAAGAAAATGTAATCGCGGCACTGCGTGTTCAATTGAGCAACATCAAATCTTTACACCTGATGAAACAGCCCTTTACTTAAGAAGCATGTCTCATGGGGCCAGTTTCCAGAATCCTTTTTTTTAACCCCCTTTTAGCTGATGATGTAGCCCTTGTATATTATTTTTCTTTCTGGTTGTTTTTTCTTTTCAAATAAATATCATACAGTCTAAGAATACACATTACTTAGTTGTTTGTTTTTTAAATAGTTGTAATATGTGTCTTCACTCCAACTTTAAGATTTTCTCTAATCCTTAAATTTGCATTTACTTTGCATCCATTTCATTTCTTTCCAAATTCAGTGCACAGCCTTATGTCCATGTGTAAAACCTGCAGGGAACATTTTAAGGCTCTTTAATGGACTGAAAAGAGAGGTGAAAATTGTGGAAGAAATAATAAATGTGGAAATAACCAATGTGTGGTTTTTCTCCTCTACTTAAAAGCACACATTTATAGTTAACTGATATCTTTATTTTCCCCCTTTTGAGAAATATGCATAGGCAGGTTTAATTCTGTGTCGATTCTGTGGATAAATGAAAACCAGAACTCAGACCTGCTGTTCCTGATGGGGTGAGCCACCCAGGTCTTGCACAGCTGAGCTCAGGACCATTGAGAAGACAGTGGGCTCAGATGAGAGAGCAGGGAAGGAAGAAGAAGAGTGATCTCCTTCTGATGTTTTTTAATATTATCGTAGACTCACCGCAATGAAAAGAGGTTTTAAGACATTCCTAGAGGAGGAAACTGAGCCCTAAAGAAAAGATGTGATTGCCTGTGATCCCATAACCAGTTATTATACTAACAGAGCGTATACGGGGACCTGGCAGGCGACTTTGACAACACCCCGCATCTTCTCCCACTAGACAGACAGTGAAGAAGAGTTATAATTAGAGTTCCTGGGTTTGAATTATGGCAGAGTCATCGGTGACTTTGGGGAAGTTATTTAACTCGATTTCCTCTTATAAGTGGAGTTAAAGTAGTTCCCATTTCTTTGAAATTTCAGGGTCAGAAGAAAAATTAAAGTTGGAGTGAAGATGTGTATTAGGTCTGTTTTTAAAAAAACTAATGTGTGCTCTTATCTATCTAATGTGTGCTCTTATTCTATATGATATGTGAGCTACTGCAAGATGAAATGAGATCATGTAGGTGAACCGTTTAGTGTGGTACCTGGTACACAGTCAGTACTCAATAAATGCTGCATACTACTGTATTACTATTCTCCCACCTTTATCCTTGTATCAGATAAAAATTAAGATGTGTGAGAACCACAGATTGGCCACAAAGCCCTTGTTCATAAAATTAAACATTAAACATTTTTCATCAGCGATTTAAAAAAAAATTTTTAAAGGCTATCAGGAATTGCTCTAATGACCTCCAAAAACTGGGAAAACATTAACATTATTCAAAGAATGGAGGAGGAGAGCATTCAGATAACTTTAACTCTTATGCATTGGGACCATGATGGCCACTCTGTATAATGAAACAATATTGAGAGTTCTGGAAGACTGCATTCACATCACCCTCAGTCAGACAAGTTTGGCCTGGTACCTCAATGTGCCAGCTTCTGTGTTAAACACCAGGAACACAAAATGAATAAGACTTATTCCCTACCCTTTTACTGTATCCTATTAGGGAAGACTGACTCTTTAACAAGTAGAGCAAAATGTGTGCTGTAAAAGTAGCATTTTATTCAACAGATGTAGCAGGCACTGATCTAGGTTGTTGAGCTTAACTGCCCAAAGTCTCTGCCTTCTGAGACTGTGGTCCAGAGAGAGAACCAGACAACAGAAGAGTTACAAGCAACATGCTAGAGTAGAAAAAGTCCCAGAAGGCTTCACATAGAAGGTAACACCTGAACTGTCTGAAAGGATGGTGAGGGGTTTATGGCATAGCTGGGGGTGCATGTGGAGAAATGGTAAGCAAAGGAAATGGGACATGAAAAACAAAGCAAGAACTAATTGTAGTTCACAGGGCTGATAATTCTAGTTGTTATTTGTTTTTTTTAATACCAAACCCAGCTTCCAGCAGTCTTGGAGAATTCTGCTGAAACAGCCAAGACCTGCGCTCCTTCAAGTAGCACTTAAAGAAAATGTGAGTGTCCTGGCAATAGATTACACAGCTGCGACCTGGAACACCCATAGAGAGAAAAATCAGGGGAAAGATGTCATCCTTATAAGTATCACTTCTCCAACCATGACTACTTAGAACAGTTTAAATTCTCTTTTGAACAGGCAGCCACATTTTTGTGCTCAGGCAGTTTCTCAGAGAGAGAGAGAGATTGTTAGATTCTCCTGTCTCCACAACAAAAAATCAAAAGCATCCATTTTTAAAAATAATTGCATGGTTCCAGCCATATGCTCCCCCCACCCACCCTTACTGAGTATCATTCACTTAGGACTGGCATAATTCCCCTCCTAAATTGGAGGTTTGCATATGTAATTATATCAAATGATGTGTTTGTTTATATCTCCAAACCGCATTCAAAAGCTTGCCTGTGATTTATTTTTGAAATTCAATTTCATCATGTCAGTCCTCAATTTACTGTGCCCAGTGGGTCTACAGTTTCATGTGTGATGCACACGCCTCTCTCTTGCATAGATTAGAGAATGGGAGCTGCCGTCCGCAGTGATGAGTCAGAGTGGTTGAAAAAGGAAGCTGCTTTGTTTTATCTTCTTCTCTAGTCTGAGATACAAATGCATTCAACTACAACATAGTTAAAAATGAAGATGCAGCCTTGGTAATTTTAACTAATTCCTCTGGCCTGTGAAGGATGGCTCTCTGCATCCCTTTCTGACTGCAAAAAGTGACAGCACCACTTTGGCATTATGCACAGCTCATCATAAGTATAACCTTTAGAAGGAAGAAAGCTTTCCTTCCTTCTTGGTTTAGTCCTGGCTTGGTAACAAGATTTATTACATTTTTTGGTGCAAATAACTGCCAGTTGTTGCATTAATCCAAGAATTTCAATGTTTCTGTGTTCCAGATTCCCATAAATAAACCTAATTACTCTATTCCAACCCTTCTTCATGCCTGATTCCTAAACTAACTCATTCATTCATTCATTCATTCTTTTCAAATGTCTACCTTTTTCAAACATGAAAGACTTGTTAAAACCTAAAAGTCAAAGTTTATGATTTTCTACCAATTTTTACAGCTTTTTTGGTATATAATTTATATACAATAGCAGTCACCCATTTAAAGTATACAATTCAGTGGTTTTCAGAATATATATAGATTGTGCAACCATCAGCACGATCTGTAATTTTAGAACATTTTATCACTCCGAAAAGAAACCTTACACTCGTTATTGGGCCTAGCCCCCTACATCATCTGATCTTCTACTGATTTCCACTTTTAGATTTTTTTTTCTTGCCTTTTACTTCGTATCTGTGAAAATAAAGGTGATAGAAGCCAAAAGAACTGAAACCTGCAGAGGTTTTCTTGCGTCTTTGCTTCAGGAACAGAAACTGCCCGGCTTTCTCGCAGCTCCGGGTTCAGTGCTGTGTGTGTGTTTCAGACTTTTCGGGAAGCCTGTGTCTTTCTCTGCTGCTGATCAGTATGTGAGAAGTGCTTCCTGGCGAGGGTATGCAGATGGAACGAGATCACGTTGCTCTCCCAGTTATACGTGGGCATTGTGAAAATACGTGAATGCCCTAAAGGGTGACCCCAAAGAATCAATAGGAGAGGAAGCTGGCCTCTTTCCTGCGCACAGTCCCACCACAGTGGGCAAGCAGGACCTGTGATGACACGAGAGTCCCCAGGGGAACAGAAGGCAAAGGGGCCCTGGTCTTTTGTGCCGGGAAGAGCAGCAGGGTAGAGGCCAAGAGCCCTTCTACCCCTTCATAGCCTCAATGTAACAGGCATGTCTCATTCCCAATGTGTCCTCTAACAGGTGAGCCTTCGTGAAAACCTCCCCTTCCTTGTGACAATTGCTCCCTACTTAGAAAGAGCCCCTGTGACATAGTACCTTGTTGGATAGAATGGCCTGAAAAGGAAGGTGTCAGATTCACGTTAAACGCCCACTGGTGTGACCACATAGAACCTTCCTCGATATGAATCAGAGCTGTGTCCCCTTTCTTCCTCCTTCATCACCCCATCCACCAGTGCTCTCGCACATCATTCCCCCCACCCCACCATGCACACACTGAGCCCGATGGCCTGACCCAGATGCAAGAACAGCTCAGTGCATTTTATTCTTGGCCAAGGCAGGGCAGAAGAATTAATGTCAATAAGAGTCAAAATGAGATTCAACAAAAGAAAGAGGAATTAGCACCTTTGTCTTAGAATCAGAGGACCATCTCAGCCCTCATCCCAAGAGATTCTGATACAGCAAATGAGGGATGGCGTGGGGGAGACAAAATCCATGTTTTTACTTTCCTGGGTGATTCTGATGGTTAGCTAGGGAAGGGAAGTCACTGATCCTCTCACTTCAAACTCTTGGTGTCAGGCTTCCATAATCCCATGATCTCTGATAGCAGTAGCACCTTATGCCCAAGAATGCCTCTGCATTGCTCCATTTACGTAGAGGGACTCTGTAAATGGTTTTAAATGAACGCAAATATCACACACACCTCCCCCACCCACAAATACACTCTTCACACACAAAACAACACCCTCCTAAAGGAACACATTCCAAGTCTGTAGCAAAACTGAAGATTAGAACATAAGCGATCTCTTCCACAGCATCTTTCCATAACCAGGCCTTAATGAATTCCTATTCTTTGTTCTAAGTGGGGAGCTAGGTGGGCACCAGAGTCTCAGAATCAAAAGACAGGCTCTTCTCATGAAGAAACTCTGGCAATGTGTCTAGCAGGAAAATACGTGTGCACAGAGAATTCTAGTATAGGGCAAGGAGCAACAATGGTGGAGTACTGGTTACGTGGGGGCATAGTAGATGGGCATCTAACCCGTTAAGGGGACCAGAGAAGGCTAACACTTGACCTAAATTTAAAAAATCTAGCTCAGCATGATGTTGCACAGCTTGGTGAATGTAGCTTCTCATAGTGTATTGTACATTTCAAAATTACTAAGAGTAAATTTCAAATGTCCTCACCACAAAAAAAAGTATTTAAGGTGATGGATATATTAATTTGCTTGATTTAATTATTCCACGTATATTCACACATCCTAACACGACTTTGTACCCATAAATATATACAACTACAATTTGTCAATTTATAATAAAAAGAAAACAGAAAAATCTGTGGATGAAGGAGCAGGGTGGGGCACATTCCAGAATGAATTCGCGGGAAGGCAGATCATTTGTGCATTGGAAACACAGGTTTCCCTCCCGTGGGAAGCGTAGAGGTGTAAACAGCCATGCTACCCTGAGTGGGAAATTATTTTGAGGGCCATCGGGAGCCATTTAATTTCCTGTGGTCTCTTCTTGGCTTTCTCTAAACCCCATGTACTCCCACCCACCATTTCTACATAAGACAGAAGCTTGAGGTCAAGAGCTCCTCCACGGGCCCTAGCGAAATACCCTTCCCATATTTCACCTTCTTCACTAGCACTGGGAACAAGCTTTCATCTGATTTTCTCTGTTCTTTCCTTGTCTATCAGAATATACCATGAAAACAGCCCAACCCGTATTCTCTTCAGGGACATTGTGGAATTGAGAAATGGAAAATAAATTTGACCTCCTAATTGCCATTTGACAATAAGAATAATAAAACCTGCAAAAGACAAATTGGTGCAATAAGCTGCGAGGCCTTGAAGGTTTTGTCTTCTCATTTTCTTTTCTGTGTCTTTATACTCAGAGGGGTGATTCATTTATGAAAAACACCATTGGAAGAAAAGATAGGTATTTTCCATGTGGAACTTATTTCATATAAAGACTCAAACACATAAAACAAAATGATAAAATTACACCATGAGCTCTTTGGTGTTGTAAGAGTTATTAAATTTGAAATAATTATGTGTACAAGTAGTTACTACAGAAATAACCTTCTTTGTCACCTATAACAAAAATTATATAAGCGTATAAAAGTTAAACAAGAAAGTTCTGTTTCTAGCCTGAATCTAATCAGCCTAAACAACCTATTAATTGTTCAAGAACTCTAAAATCTTTAATGAGGTTCTTACTGTAGAATTTCAGTCATATGCAAATGAATCATTGAAACTCCTCATTATCAGAAAAATAATGGTTCTTTAGTGAGTTTTTATATCCCTGAAGTGATTACAATACCTCAGTGGTGGTAGAAAGAAATGAAACAATTTTTTCAGGTATTCTTTGTAAATTTTATTGTCTGTTAAGAATAATTCCTGAGACCATTCGGATTGTCACTGGGGATTGATTGGAAAGTTACTGTTCCCCACCGCTTTTGCTTTTCCTTTAACTGGACTTGTTTCCCACGCTCGGTAAGTTACTTGCCCCAGATATTTAAAAATCAAATATTCTCATTTCTACGCAGGTCTGATTACAACAACTTCAAGGAAATTGGATCGAGAACAGCAGGCAGAACATTTTCTGGAGGTAAGTGCATAGAGGGAACTGGAATTCATTAAAACTGACTTTTACTAAACTTCTTTAACCTTCAACATAAACCAGAACTTTAAAATATTTGAACAATGGGTTTCACAATGAAGGTGTTCCTGTTGGTCTGATTTGTTCAGCATTTGGAGAGTTTGGTACATTCTTCCCCATGTCCTCCTCTGCGCAGAGCAAGGCTAGTAGAGTGCCTTTGCCTTTTGCTAAACACAGACAGGTACGCTAGCATCTCTGCCTCTACTGAGGGCTCTTTTGTCAATACTCAGAAAAGAAAGTTCAGAAGCAGAGTCCTGTGAGCCACTGGGACACAAATGTGAAAAGAGAAGGAGCCAAAGTACACCATTGCTGAAGAAGCACATCGCTGTCCTCTTGTCTTGGGGAGAGACTTGAGGGAGAGATGGCTGCTGCTTGAGTCATTGCCCGAGATGACTGTTTCTGAAACCATAAAATGGACTCCTATAATTCATTAAGACAGAAACAGCAGCAATATAAACTCTGAGAGCATTATTTCTGGAGAGGAAAAAAAGCCACATAAGATGAGAAAATACATAGGGAAGAGCTTTGCAGAACATTCTTTCTATACATATCGAGTATCTTTATTGGAAAACTTGAAGTCTAGGTAGTTTGTATGACACTGTGATTTAAGTGTGACATGGAACAGATGACAATGATTAGCACTTAGGGCTTTGTTAAGGGTTTATATGTGTCCATGCTTCTAAAATGATCTTTTAGTCCCTAAGAACCACATACTGAAATTCACCATTCCTCTTTGCACACGCACACGTGCACACACACACCACATACCACACACCCATCAAATCATATGTATAATCTCTTCTGGTACCCTGCTTTAAGTCAGTTCTCCAGTAATGACTTATTTAAAGAACACTGAACTAGAAGTCAGGACATGGGTCTTGGAGCTGCCCTGACCTGATTAGCTTGAAGCCTTGGATGATGCTATTTAATTGTCCTAGACCTCAGTTTCCCCTACTGTGAAATCTGGCAGATGATTATATACCTCAAAGGATCACTATTAGGATCAGACCTTATATTTCGTATCAAAGTATCTTCAAAACTCTTCAAGCATTACACATAATAAGGAATTATACAGCACTATGATAATCCTTTTAAAACATTACTATCATCTCATAAAGATAAAAGACTCCAGGCTGCCAAAAAATAATTATAATAATTCTATTCTCAAAATTACATTAATGGGCTGCAGTACTTACCTGGTCCGGAATTAGAGTACATTTGCCAAAATAATAGCATATTATTATATTATATTTATGTGCTTCTTTCTTATCCAGAAAAGTGTCCAGGACACCTGGAAAGACTGTGTTCTTAGAAAGTTGAACCCATTACCTCCCAGCAGGAAGCAGGGAGGCCTCTCAGTAGCCGGGGAACCTGGCTGAAATCGCTCACTGCCTTGTTCCTCGCACAGTGGTGTCTCTTGTCCGAGAGTGTGTGGAGCAGAGCGTGACTGATACAAGTTCCATCTGTGGTAGAGAAACAAGGGAAGAGTGTTTTCCAAGCATTTGAATTTACTTCCCAAAAGAACCCTTAATGGCTTCATATCCTTTACAGACTTACGTGAGTACTGAGTAACATTTTGGTACTTTGAACCAACATGGATTGGGATCTAGAACATCATTTCTCTGCACAGTTGAATATCGCCTTATCAGAAATGCTTGGGACCAGAAGTATTCTGGATTTTGAAATATTTGCATCACATTTAATTGAGCATCCCTAATCTGAAAATTCAAAATCCAAAATGTTCCAATAAACATGTCCTTTAAGCGTCATGTTGGTCCTCAAAAAGATTCTGATTTTGAAGCATTTCGGATTTTGGATCTTTGGATCAGGTATAGTCAATGTGTACCTGATATAATCTGCATAAGGAAGCAGGGTAGCATAGAAATTAACAAGCTCATAGGGTTGTTGGGAGATTAAAATATAAAATATGTATAAAACATCCAGTCCAGCATCTGGGGCTAAGTAGATGCTCAGGAAAGTGTAGTTATAATCATTGTGATTTAATTATTATCATATGGTGATGTAAAACCTGAACCCTCCGAAAGATTTCACTGCACCTCCCCACTCCAGGAAGGATAGTAGCTTCAGGCAACTGAAATGCAGAAGGAGCCCCAGGTGGCAACCACTGGACTCAGCCTGTATGCCAGGGGCTGCCCCGAGTGCTGGGGATGCAGAGTGAGCAGGGAGGCACATGATAAAGGAACAAATGCTGTAACTGCAGAGAGAAGCTCTCTAAGGCCACCACAAGATGTTTCCATGACAGAGTCTAAAAGCAGGGGGGTGGTAGGCAACATTCAGTAGACTGGTTAGGTGGGCTTTTCGAGGTGCCGATATTTGGTGCATTTGGTGACATGATGCCAAGATTGTGTTCATGAAACAGAAGCCAGGCCAGTGCAATGGGGGGTGTAATGTGGAGCAGGGTAGGAGGTGGGGTGATGGGAAATCAAGCTGGAAAAGCAAATGAAGGGCTGTGGCAAGGCTGCTGCATTTTGTCCTGAGAGCAGCGGAAAGCCATTAAATAGGGATGGCCGGATATGACTGCCATCGTAAGGAGTAGCTGGCTTCCCTGCTGGGCAGAGATAGGTGGGGGGTAGGGGGAAGACTATAAGTGGGGAAGCCTTTATAGAGATCCAGGTGAGAGGTGACGGTGGTTTGAAGGAGGGCGAGGGCAGTGGGTCAAGAAGGGAATTGTTGTCTAGCACAAATCTCATCATGATCCCAGCTAACGAGCAGCACACTGGCTTTTCTAAAGTCTTCAGAGTGGATATTTTTAAAATTGTAGGTCATCTGAATCATGCCAGCCTGGCCTCCGGCACGCCCCGTTGCCCTCTCCAGCTCCCGGGAGTCCTACCGCATGCGCTGTTTCATTTAGTAAATCTCCTGCTAAGGCTTTCAGAAGCCAGCTGAACCTCAATCCCTGTCTCTCCCCCTATCTACTTCTCTCTCTCCCTCCCCCTTTTTCTCCCCCTCTCCCTCACTCTCCTCCTCTTCCTCTCTCCCCCTCTCCCCCTCTCATACATTCTCTTGCTCTCACTCTCTAAATTGTACAATTCACATTATTTTTTTTTCTAGGTAACATTGCTGCAAGAGCTTCAACAACATTCATTTCTTTTTTTCTCAGTGGATCACAGAAGGAATACTGCCTTAACTTAGCCCTGCACAAAATGAGTGAAATAATTTCACTGAGTGCAGAGTAGAGTTCTCTGTTGTACACAAATTTCGTAACTGCTGATACATTTCGTGAGTTGTAAGGCCCGAGTGTGGGTAATTAACCTCCTGGAGAGTCTTTACTTGCCAAGATAACCATATGCTTCTCTTAAACTCATATTAACCTTCTGCCTCTATTTCTCTCTCCTTCCCAATAAAGTCAAATTGACTCTTCTTGAAAAGACCCATTTAGAAACTTACCTGGCAGGTACACTTCTGAATAGGTAACCAGGAGAATAGTGATATTAATGATTTGTTTGTAGTTTGCTACCCCCATGATAGAAAGCACTTTAATTGTATACTGTTGACACCGTACATAGGTTTAAGATACTTAGCTTGATGGTGTATGGACTGTAAGCATTTTTGAGTCTGTAGAGCATCTGTCTTAAATCTGTGACTATAAAAGGACAGTTGTCATTATCAGAATCCAAAGGACTTTCTAAGACAATAAGAGCAGCAAAGAACTGTAGGCAAATTCACAAGTACAGCTTATACTTCTTTGGTGAATTCTACATGTTAACTGTCTCCTGGTTTGGAAGTCTGTTATGTGAGCATACTGGCCTGATCTTCTCTCCCTACCATAAAATGCAAAAATAGAGAGTTTTTAGCTCACTTACTCTAAGTCATATGCATTCCTTGATACCCAGTTATGATTACAGAGGAGACAGAAGGCTAATTCCAGCATATAGATGCAGAGTTGATAATGGATCCATAAACTAAATAGTGAATTAATGTTTTAGCTTGGTGGTTGTGACTCTGGCCCTGATTACTTCATTATCAGGGAAGGCAGCTGTGAAACAGGGAATAAATGTACTAACTCTTTCTTATAATCTAATCACTTGTATGGACTGTTTTCTCACCTCTGAGATGTTTAAGCTCCCTGTGGGCATGAAACTTGATTTATCAAGAGAGTGAATAGAAGGTGTGCAGGAAAGCTTGCATGTTAAATTCAGGCCTGCCTGTGATCACATTTTGATACAGCTCACAGAGCTTAGATGGGCTGATGGACCTCTCTGGACCCTCTTTCCCTCATCTGCAAAGTGTGGATAACAATTCCTACCCTAGGGTTGATATAAAGAGTAGATGGAATGACAGGTGAAACATGCTCTGGACGCCATCCATTAGACAGTATATGTTCCATGAATGGGGCTCGTGGTCAGCACAGACTGTCTTGCTCATCTCTGTATTCAGAACATCTGGTTTAGCTGGAAATGGGACACTCCATAAATGTGTGAATGGATGATTGCATTAAGAGACCTTCACCTGGCCTCCTAAATGAGATTGTGGAGAGGGGATACTAACACACAGGGAAAAACATGGGTTTAGAGACAGTAAGAAGGAATGCTCCGCCTCTTTATATCTGCATGAGCTTTGCCAAGTTCAATTAACTTTGATCCCTTTTTTCCTCGTCTGTAAAATGGGGATAATAATTCCCACCTCACAGATAAACTATAGAGAGAGCCTGGCACACAAAGACCCCACTCACCCATGCCTTGCTGCCTCCCTCTTTCCCTTCCCCTCCTCCTGCCTTGTCCTCAACAAACTCCTTGTCAGTTCCCTGTCTTTTTCTAACTGGCTCCAGTAGTTTGACTAGCTTATAGCAGTTTGATTATTCTTAAAAGATATATCTACTTAAATAATCCTATAGTCCGGGCTTAATTATGTGTGAATCTTTATCTTGCTTGCTGAAAGAGTATTATTTTGCCTCCCTTTTGATCTTGAAATGCTTCTCTGTTCAGGGCTGGCTGGTTCTGATAAAAGTCTCCCAAAGAGAACAGAGAGTATTTCATTTGCAAATCAAAAAAGATGACAAGGCCCCGGCAGCCAGCATGAAGACAGAGGATGAGAAATTATGTCGTATGTGTGCATACCACTTGAAGCAGCCCAGGGAACGTGGCGAGATTTTTATAGGGAAGCTGGCACAAATAACAAAACATATTACAAAGGGTTTGCTAGATCTGTAGGAATGTATATTATTTAGCATCTGTCCATTTAACGAACTCATCCATCGTCCTTTGTAAGATACAATTCATGTGACTGTTTTTCCCTCCTGTCTGAAATCCTCATCCCTTTTTATAGTTTTAGTTTCTGAGGGAAAAAATACTGCTCTTCAGTAGTTTTTATAACATTTCCTCTTGCCTTAGGATGCAAATTGATTTCTTCAGTGAGTGTACACCTTTAGCAGTTTCTTACTTTGGGAGGCATCTGCTTTTATTTTTTTTAATTTTTTTTTTTTTTTTTTTTTGAGAAAAAGTCTGGCTTTGTTGCCCTGGCTAGAGTGAGTGCTGTGGCATCAGCCTAACTCACAGCAACCTCAAACTCCTGGGCTCAAGCAATCCTACTGCCTCAACCTCCCAAGTAGCTGGGACTACAGGCATGCGTCACCATGCCCGGCTAATTTTTTCTATATATTTTTAGCTGTCCAATTAATTTCTTTCTATTTTTGGTAGAGACAGAGTCTCGCTCTTGCTCTGGCTGGTCTCGAACTCCTGAGCTAAAACAATCCGCCCGCCTCGGCCTCCCAGAGTGCTAGGATTACAGATGTGAGCCACCGTGCCCAGCCTGGTTTTGTTTTATTTTTGAAAAAATGATCAGTGGTATGTTTTGAGGGACATCACATAAATATATGAGAAATAAATGCTGGTTCTATTAAAAAAAAAACCTCTCTCCTTTAGTGCTTTCACATATCACATTACTCATCGGACCTTGTTGTTCCTTCTATGCAGTAGATGCAGGAGGCAGCAATTTGACTTTAACTTTGGAGGTATATCCTCGCACACCCCCGACCACTAGATCTGAAACAACTTCACTGAGTATCACACCCTGAATCTTCATAAGGCTTCTCTCCCATCCTCTGGAAGGCATTTGTCTTACTTAGCCTGCAGCATAGAAGCCACCTCTTGCTCATCCTTCCTGATCAACTTGATTTCATCCATGTAATGGATCAATGTGAAGGACTGTGTGATGTCCAGATAGTCCGGACCTTTCACATTTTATTATGTCTGAGTACAGGGGCATTGATATTCCCCTGGGGAAAAACTATGAGAAAATATCATTCATTGCACAAGAATGGTAACTTTCTGATTATCTTTTTTGACTGGAAAGAAAAGAATGTATTCACTCAGTTAGTAATCATATACACAGTACCTGAGGCTTTGCTAATCTGCTTCAGCAGTGGTACAATATATGGTACAGTGCTGTAGTCAGGATTGCTGTGTGCTTGAGTTTGAGTTTGCAGTAATTATTCTCTGTGGTTCATCTGGTTTCTTCTTTTGGAATAAAACTTGTGAATCAAATTTAAGATAGGATCACTTACCTATACAGATATCTCAGATTTTTCATTTCAGTAGATTTGGGGCCACCAGTGGTTTTGGTTACATGGGTGAATGTGCTGTATGTTTTCACTTATAAGTGGAAGCTAACCTATGGGTACACAGGGGCATACGGAGTGTTATATGGACATTGAAGACTCAGAATGGGGAGGGTGGGAAGAGGATGAGGAATTAAAAATTATCCACTGGGTACCACATACACCACTGAGGTGACAGGTACAAGCCCAGGCATCCTAGGTTGTTGATGGTAGCATTAATATTGGCCACCACTGCAGCCCCTTCCCTAATGCACATGCACACACAGACACACGCACACACACATACACACATTTAATGAAATAGGACTTTGTTTTTGATCTACACACAATGTTGGCTACAGGGGGATTTTGAAGGATTTCATCTGCCTTCCTCATTAAAATATCAGGAACCCTTTATGGATGTTACTCCGATTGTCAAGTACGGAAGCACAAATTTTACACGTGGGAATTAGAGAAATGAGTTGACAAGTGCACAGGTGCTCAGACAGTGGACCCCTGATAAGCCAGAATTCTGCCAGGATCCATTTATTTCCTGGTTTCATATGTGTCCACCCTAACCAGAGGGCACTGATTCTGATTTGCATCTCCTTTACCAATGTCAACTTAGATCCTGTGACACTGTGGTTTACAGATGATCTGGGTGTTTCCTTTTCTCAATGTACGGAAATGGACATAAATGGCCATAGTTTCTTTTGAGTGATGCCTGGGGAAATCATTCCAGTATATGCTCACTGAGATGTGATAGGCTTCTCCACCTGCAGACCTTGCTACCTCTTTGGTCCATAGGTTCCTGATTTGAAAATTGGCTAAGTTTCTCAAAGGAAGCAAAGTATAGGGCTGGCTACCTAATTTGTGGAGTTCAATACAAATGAAAATGTGGAGCCCCTTGTTTAAAAAGCAAGAGAGAGTGCTGTTGAAAATAGTGCTATCCTAATACATGGACCTTTTCCTTTCTTCTATTATCTCTCATTATTCATCATGGCATTTTTATTTGCTAATATTTTTCAAAGTCAAAAATTATCTCTAAATAACTTTTTAAAAATTAGAGGTAGAAGAGATAAAATATGGAAACCTACCTGAAATGGCAAAATTAGTTGAGTTCCTCAACTTTCTTCTGAACTTAAATAGTATGTTATTTAATAAAACTGATACAGACTATCTTTACTAAGTTATCTGAAATCATCATAAGATATTACCAAAATGGGCTTTTCCCCAGAATTTTACTTAAATTTGTGAAGAAGTAGATAATAATATTGAAGATTTCAGTGAAGGCTTCAATCTAAAAGAATTATTGAGAAGTTGAAAAATAAACAGGAAAGTGATACAACTCATGTGTCATCAGTGGAAGTAGTATCTAAAGGGAATTAGTGGAATTTTGAAGAGAACAGCTATTACAGTACAATATATGGATCTGGGTGTCTTCTTTTTCATCTACATGCTAAATTTGCAGAAAAAAAATCTTCATATTTGTTTTCATCAATGTATGTACATATTTTATCATCTTATTCTAACTTTAAAAAGGTTATTTTTAATCCTTGTGACACAATATAACTACATTTTTTGCTAATACTCCATAGAAAAAATGATAATAAAATCAGTTTTCTTTATAATAGGGTTTGTCTGACTTATAATTATATTGTGTTATATTTTATGTTGATTTTCATCAAGCAATAATTATAAATAATTCTTTAAAATAAAAAATAAGATAATTATAAATTTTTTGCATGGATGTTAGAATGTATCCTTATATTGTACAAATGCCAGTTTTAATTTCACAAGTGAGAGAATTTCATTGATAGGAGAAATCACTGAAATCACCCAATTCATATTTTGTAGCTCTTACCGTGACAGTGGAAACAATGCACAAATCAAACTCAACTCTTTGTATTTTACAATACATGCATAATTTACCAACATTCTATGGATGCTAGCACCTCTGTGTTATCCTGGATAGAGCTGTAGCCTATTCTGAGTGAAGTATCACAAGAACGGAAAAACAAGCACCACATGTACACCATCAAACTGGTATTAACTTAACTGATCAACACTCATGTGCACATATAGGAGTAACATTCATCAGGTGTTGGGCAGGTGGGAGGAGAGTGGAGGGGATGGGTATATTCCCACCTAATGGGTGTGGTACACACCATCTGGGGGTTGGACACGCTTGAATCTCTGACTCGGGTGGAGCAAAGGCAATATATGTAACCTAAACATTTGTACCCCGGTAATATGCTGAAATAAAAATAATAATGATAATAAGAACTGAGAGAATGCCAAGAGACCAAAGAAATGACTCAGAACAATGCAGCTTGGCAAGTTAGATGAGTAATATTAGAGGTTACTTACACAGGGCTCTCATTCCAAGCCAAGGTGGGAATCCTCTGGTGGGTACTCACTCCCGGGCAGTGGCAGGAGATCTTCAAGAGTAAGATCCACAATACCTGCTTGTTTGTGGAGCCTTAAATTTCTTTCTGAGAAGTGATGAAGAGCTCTCTCTCTGCATCATGCTATATTTACATACAATGCAGGTTAAGCATGCACAGTACTACCCATTAGTGTTACAATTAACTGATGGGTACCAAAGCAACTAATGCAGCTTAAACAGCTAGGACTGGTCTTAAGACATATGATCATTTACACAAAAGGAGCTACTTAATACCCTTTGTGTTTCTTTCAGCTTTTTTGTTTTGATTTATATCTCTAAATTCAGAAGAAAATTACAAGGTCTGTTAAACATTAAAAGCCCATGGTGGGGAACATGTATCCTTCCTTAGAAGGGCATCATGAATATTACATGACAGTGGGAAGGCAAGGACTGGTAGTGGACATGCATGTTGTATGTATTTCCTATGCTCATGCACATGCTTGATTGTTTCATCAGATTTCATTTGCAAAATAAAAGCTCAAAAATTAGTATGAATTTTAAGAAAAGGACAGCAGAATATTAAATTAAGCGTGGGGCCCTTTGAGCATGGTGCCCTATGTGACTGCACAGGTAACACACTAAAGAAGCCAGTCTTGGCAAGGGATCATTACTTTTTTTTTTTTTTTTTTTGAGACAGAGTCTCACTTTGTTGCCCTGGCTAGAATGAGTGCTGTGGCGTCAGCCTAGCTCACAGCAACCTCAAACTCCTGGGCTGAAGCTATCCTCCTGCCTCAGCCTCCCGAGTAGGTAAGACTATAGGCATGTGCCACCATGCCTGGCTAATTTTTTTTTCTATATATTTTTAGT
>CAUYSK010018007.1:0-36638 GCA_963575035.1 Avahi laniger
CTGGAAAGGGCTGGAACACATTCTACTAAGCGAGGTATCCCAAGAATGGAAAAATAAGCACCACATGTACTCACCATCAAATTGGTATTAACGGATCAATACATAAGTGCATATCTAAGAATTACATCTATTAGATATTGGGCAGGGGGGATGGGTGAGTAGGGAGGAGGGGATGGGTATATGTGTACAGAAAGAGTGCAATGTGCACCACGCAATAGGATGGACGTATTTGAAACCTGGACTGCAAGGGCAACACACGTAACCTAAACATCTGTACCCCCATATTATGCTGAAATAAAAAAAAAAAAGAAAACAATCTGCATCTACCCACCAAGATGAACAGAAGTCCAACCAAAATATCATTCTGTCCATACATGTGAATCACTTGAATTGCCCACTGAAGAGACATAGGCTGGTCACATGGATAAAAATATGCAAGCCAAGTATCTGCTGTCTCCAGGAAATGCATCTTCCACCAAGGACTCATTCAGACTCAAAGTAGGAGACGGAAAAGAAGTTTCCAGGTAAATAAAAACCAAAAGAAAGCTGGAGTAGAAATTCTTAACTCAGATAACATAAACTTCAAAGTAACAAATGTAAAGAAAGAAAAAGATGGTCACTATATAGTTGAATAGTCAATTCAACAAGAAGACTTAACAATTCAACAAGAAGACTTGACAATCCTAAATATTTACACACCCAAAATAAGACCACTCAGATATGTAAAGCAAATTCTGCTTGACCTAAACAAAATGATAAACAGCAGCACCATAATGTCCATGGATTTCAACACTCCACTGACAGACCTGGACAGACCTTGCAAACAAAAAAACATGGACTTGAACAGCATTCTCAAACAAATGGGCCTAACAGACATTTACAGAACATTCTACCCTAATAACATGAATACATAATCTTCTCATCAGCTCATGAAGCTTTCTCCAAAACTAATTGCATCCTAGGCCACAAAGCAGATCTCAACAAATTACAAAATAAAAATTATGCCATGTATCTTCTCAGACCCGAGTGGAATAAATAGAAATCAAGTGCAACAGAAACATTCATCTCTACACAAAGTCATGGAAATTAAACAATCTGCTAAATGATTGTTGGATCAAGAAGGGGATTTAGATGGAAATCAAAAGATTCTTTGAACGGAATCATAACGCGGACACAAGATTTCAAAATCTTTTGTTAAATATATTTCTAGATATTTAATTTTCTTTGAGGCTATTGTAAAAGGAATTGCATTTTTGATTTGATCTTCGGCTTGACTGTTGTTGGCATATATGAATGCCTCAGATTTGCGGGTATTGATTTTGTATCCTGAGACTTTGCTGAATTCATTTATCAGTTCTAGGAGTCTCTTAGATGAGTCCTTGGGGTTTTATTTTCTATCCATGCTCGGTTGAACCCACAGATGCAAAACCCACAGATATGGAGAGCTGATTATATATATGCATATATGTTCATAAATATGTATATATAAGATAAATTTTTTTATACTTTACAGAGAACATTTGCTCAGTACAATGAATATATTTCTTCTGCAAGAATTTTGTTCTAAGGTCTTATCTGGTCATAATTACTCTGGAAAAATCCCTTGGGTCACTCATAAAGCACAGAATTTTGATACCTCTTAAGAAGTCTCAACTAGCTAGCTTTTCCTCCTATGTTAAATCAAATTGGTGTTTCATTGGCTGAATGCCAGATGCAGTGGCTGACTCACTAATATTAACAACACATCCAGAATGGCAGCAGCTTTGTACCCCTGGAGGCACAGAGAACCCAAGAAGAACTCCAGGGAAAGCAGATTCAGGTTCTCCTTCTCATGCTCAGGCAGCTAGCATGTCCTAAGATTCTCTCTCTCTCTGTCCCTCCTTCCTCCCTAGAAGTAAGTTTTAGTTGAATGGATATAGTATAGTTTACATAAATCACATTAGCATTAAGATAAAGAAGAAATGTTTGGCACAACAGTGGTGCTAAGTTTATCATGTTTTAGTTTGAGACCTGTTTTAAGGGTGTCTCTTGCACATTGGAGGTCCCGGGCCTGTGGTTCTCAAACATTAGCACACAGTCACCTGTGTACTCTATTGAAAATGCTGATTCCAGGGCCCCACCCCTAGAGAGTAGATTCAGTACCTCTGGGGTTGGCCCTGGGGACATGACACAGGTAAGGGACAGCCACTGGGAAACAACGGCTCAGAGTCACCAACTTCTTAGCACATATTCAGGGCCTAATTTTGGTACATTTCACATATCTGACAAGTCAAAGGGGATTATCCCTTGCTGAAATTCAGCAACAACTGCATTAAACTGGAGAGACTTCCATGGAAACAACACAGAACCGCAGAAGGTTAAACAAAATGCCAATTAGTTCATTTGCTAATAGTCGCTCGCATCGTCCAATAATAGTCTAAAATTTCAGGTCTCAATTCCTAACTTGAATGTTCTAGTGTTTAATGTCCTGGCACTCGGAGGTTTAAAATACAAAAAGAAAGAAAAGAAAAAACACACAACTCATTTTTTGTCTTCCAACTAGGAAAGGACCAAGAACAAACATTGCATTTATTAATTCCAAAGGTCCTGACATGAAAGGAATTCTTAAAAAGACAGCAGAACCAAACACAGTGTGGTGTCCTGGAGGAGATGCAGGTGCGGACGAAGACAATGACAGAGGACAAGCCCGTGAAATCCAGATAAACCGGGGAGTTTAGTTCATAGTAATGCCTTGGTTTTGACAAATGCACTGTAGGCGTATGACACAACATCAGGAGACACTGGGCAAGGGGCACACAGGAATTCTCTGTATTATTTTTGCAGTTTTTTTAATAAATCTAAAGTTACTCCAAAACAAAAAATCTATTTTAAAAAATCATAGCAGTAGAACCTGACATTTATGAGCACGAGGGTGAGAGTCAGACGGATCTCAGTTTGGCTCTTGGACCTATATTGCAGGCTGGCTCAACCCTCACCAGCTCTGTGGCCTTGAGCAAGTCACTGGACTTAGGAGGCCTCAAGTTTTTCATCTGTTAAATGGGGATCTTAGTAGCTCCTGCCTCATAAGATTGTTATGAAGATTCACCAAGTTAAAACTCATAAAGTGCTTAAAACTGTGCCTGATACCTAAGAAGGGCCCATTGGGTGATGCCTATTTTCACCCTCAGCAAGTGGGCCTCAGTTTCCTTCTGTGGAAATGTAATAAAAGCACCAACTCGCCAGCTTGCAGGGATGATTTAATGAAATGATGCAAGGAAGCCCTCAGCACAGCGTCTGTGCATAGAGCTCTTTAAATGGAATTTGGCACAGACTCAGCACCCAGTACACGGTACTTGTAATTACTGTCATTAATACTAATAGAAACGGATGGGTGACCTGCCCCAGTGCTAGCTTCAAAGTAACAAGGCTTTCAGATCTGACCTTGTTAGCTCCTCCCAGGCCAGTGCTTGGTATGCACATCTAAAAATGGAAAGAGGAATACTCCACGGGGCCTTTATAACCCCCTTCCTTTTCTTTTCCCAGGAAGTAAGAAGTATTCCTATTTAAAGGCTCTGGTTGCAATTGACCAAAAACGCAATCCAAACTGACCCAAGCAAAGAGGGTGGTCATTGGCTTCTGAACATCTAGGGAAGGCGGCTCTAGGAATACAAAGGATGCCACTGGGATCCGTCTCTCTCCACTTCCCAGCTGCGCTTCCTTCTCAGGCTTCACATGATGGAAAAATAACTGCCAAGAGCTCCAAGAGGTAGATCCGTAATGGTCCAATACAAAAGGAGAGTCTCTTTTCCCTGAAATCTGAACCAAAGTCTGGAGCCCAGTCTCAAAGGCCCAGCAAGGATCACGTCCCTCCCAGACCAATCTCGTGGGCAGAGGGTGGGAATCACAGATCGGCTTGGTTTGACCCCCCTTCCCATCCCAGGTACTGGAAGTGGGGTCAATCCCATTCAAACCAAAAGGACCAAGAAGAGGGAGGAGTGTTTCCCCAAAAGAAATTTGAGATACCACTGCCAAACACAGAGGCAGTGGATGCCGCGTGGCAGTAAACCAGCATATGTTCACTATAATCATGTGGATTTTATAATTGATGATCACAGTTGGCTGAGCAGATGTAGAAACTTCAGGAAGAGAAAAGTCAGACACCCTACTCCCCTTCCCCTGAAACTACACTGCTGAGTCCAGCTGCCCCAGGAGCCAGTCGTGCACAGGTGCAGACGCCCCAGTCCTTGGGGAGCACACGACTTTGATTCAGTTCAACATATATTTGTTAAGCAATTATTACATGCCAGGTAGAGTGTGAGGTCCTGATTATAAATGACTTGCACTTTATTAAAAGAAACCATATAGTCCATGGGGAAGCCCTGACATTTTTTAAATGATTTTGTTGGGGTATCACTTTCATACCACAAAATTTACCTATTTTAAGTGTATAATTTCATGATTTTGGTAATGTATAGAGTTGTACAGCCATCACCAGAAGTCAGTTTTAGAATATTCCCCTCACCAAAAAAGATCCCACATGCTCATTTTAATTAATCTACATTCACAACCCTAGGTCCAAGCAACCTTGAATCCGCATTGCCTTCATCAATTTGCCTTTTCTGAACATTTCATCTAGATGGGATCATGATGTTCTTTCGTATCTGGTTTCTGTCATTGAGCATGTTTTCGAGGTTCACCCTCAAAAAACTTTGCAGCAGGAATCAGTGTTTTGTTCCTTTTTATTGCTGATATGGCTGCACCACATTTTATTTCTCCATTCATCAGTTGCTGGATATTTATACTGTTTACACGTTGGGGGCATTATGAATCATGTCGCCATGAACATTTACACACAAGTCTTTGTGTGGTCATATCATCTCATTTCTCTTGGGCAGATACCTAGGAGTGGCATTTCTGGGTCATATGGTAAATATTATTAGACAGTAAAAATTAAAATTATTGCCTACCCAATCTTTCTACAAGTAGAAATGTCCAAAAATATATCAGTACTGCTGAAAATTTGAATCAAGCCTTCGCCCCAAGCAAAGCATATTTTTGGCATTATACACATAACTTTAGTAAAGGTTAGAACCTATGTGGACCAGCCAACCATGTAAATGGTAACCAAAAGTGATTACACAAGTAATGTGATGTTTACTTGCACTACTCGAGGAAAATTATCCCACAATTCTTTATAAAATCTCCCTTTTCTTTCTAATTCTTCTACCCACTCCCCACCTCCAAAATGAAGTCTCTCTTCACTCAACCCACATGTCACATTTCATCTGTCCTCTCCTCCCTCTTCCCCTCCAGTCCTTTGTTGTGTAGCTCTGCAGCTCTTGGGCCTGTCCCTGTGCAGAACACTATGAGGAAGCCGGGACGTGCCTCCAGCTTGTCAACACCAAGACTTAGGCTCAGGAAAATAATCGTCCAACATGTCAGCCCATTGAAATGCCTCTGCAATGTTTTCGAGCCAGTTTCTCTGACAGATTACAGGGACTCTAGTTTTGGTCTCTTTGTCTGTAACTGAGTCCTGACATAACACCTGTCACTTCCACTTCCGCTTGCAAGTCATTGGCAGGAACCAGTCAATAGCCCCGCTCAACCACAAGGGGGCCAGGAGGAATCCTGCCAGGTACCCCCAAGACGGGACAACAGGATGTGCTTGACAAATACAACTAATGCCTATCATGGCATCAGTTTCCCCACAACATGTGACATTTGTAAAAATATGGTGTTTATGAGTTAGATTAAAAAAAAAAAGAGGTAGAATTTATTTCAGCCCATTGGTAAGTTCCAGAATATTTGTGTGTAACTCACATATACATATATCACATTTAAATTTAAAATGTTTGGGGGAAATTCCTTATTTAAAGAAGAATATTGGTGAATCTCTTTTTCTTTCTTTTTTGAGAACAATTAGTCTCTGAATATGAATTCTCGAGTCATGGGCTTCACTCACACGGGATGCACTCGGTCATTAGTAGAGTCAGTGGATCACAAACATTTCCTGAGTACTCTACAGGTTGCGCCTCCAAACTCCAGCAGTATTTTTTTGTTTGTTTCCCATGACTGTAAAGTCTTCGGTTGAGGCTTTGATCACCAAGGATTGTTTCTCATGGCCTCCACTCTGCCTTCTCCCACAGCTGCTGTGCCCTATTGCTGCTCATCACGGAGAATCCCCAGCAGCTCTCAGCACCTGCTGAGTCACACGTAGCAGGAGCGAGAGTCGCTCCTTGCACACCCTCCTAGAAGAAGAGGAGGCATCTCTCCCAGAGCCTCCTCCCGTCACCTGCATCTGAACTATGGCGCATCCATGCCTGAGACAGCCACTGAGATTGCAGGAATAAGCCACATCCCTCAGACTGAGGGGCCAGTCAGTCCTCCCCAAACTGCAAGGCCAAGCACGGAGAAGAAATGGATTTCCAGAGAAGACTGTGGGTGGTGTTAGAGAAAAAGGAGTTAAGAAATGGTTGCTGTCAAGGCGATCGATATGTGTTCACAAACTCATGTTATGCAAGGTCCTAACTCTCTGCTGTGATATTAAACCATTGCAACATTGTATGCTCACTGCCTAGAAAAATTTATCTTTAAAACGCAAAACTCCTCAGTATGTCAAACAAGAAGCCGATACCTACTGAGAATGAAAAAATGAAAGATGATTATGAAAGATTATTGTTCTTAAACTTCAAGAATGTAGAGCATCATCAAGATTATAATTATGGCATAAATTTTTAATCCTCCTCTTTTAAATCATGTCAGATACAATGCAGGGTCCCTGGACTGCAACATTATTTCACCCAGATTAGTGTTTCACCAAGATCATGGCTTGACATGAGCCGTATGCAATGATCCGACCTCCTTGCTTTTAAAAACAATCATTAGGGATTAGAGTAAAGCCCTGTCTGACACAGAAAATATTTGTTTTAGTGGTCTTCAGAGCATTGTACATGAAGTAGTTCAAACCATGGTCATTAGACTCCAATTTATATTTCTGTTTTTACATTTCTGCCTGTGAAACTAATTCAGTCTAATCCATCTCTTGTGGATGATCGGGAGACCTTCAAAAGATAAATACTGACTGTTGTGAAATGTAGCCAGAAGAGGAAGCAATTCAAATTAATCTCACTAAATATCACCGTTAGTGAGAAATGATTTATTTCACTCACTCAGAAGAGAAGATTTTTTTACACGTCTCTGTAAACCACTGTTTGATATTGTGGCTAGCCCTAGTTGACAAGAATTGTTTTAAGAAATGAAAACAGTCAGCACCAAAGTTAATGGTTGTTTTCAGTGTAATCTTGGGTCTACTCAGCCTTCTCAGAAAGCATGTCTTATCTGAATCACCCTTGAAAATATGGTATTTAGAGATCTTAAATCAGTATCTGTTGTCTGAGCAATGTTCAAGGCTAAATAAATACAAGAACCCTCAATTTATACATGTATTTTAGGTGAGATGAAGAGCAGAGTATACTTCATGATAAGCTGGAATGCCTGGAACGTGGTTTGAACCCAACCACTCACATGTTAAATGGCATCAGGAAAGTAAGTAACATCAATTTCTTCCTATTTGAAATATGCCCAAGACATCTACCCTCATAACATCTGACTCAGACAACAGGGAAAATAAATTGTACACTATTGACAGTGTCTCCTCTTGCCAAGAAGAGGAAGAAATTGAACAGAGCACTGAGGTCAGGGATCTTTTCCAGGTTTTAAAATTCCCCCAAGCACCGTGCAGGTGGTGAGCCCCGGCTAATTACCATCCGTCTCCAATGCCCAATTTCCTTTTGCTGCCGCGACTCCACGCCAGGGGTCCAGGCTTTAGGCTCATCAGCTACAGCAGACACCGGGACCTGTGCATAAGTAATTCCGACCACTGAGTCGTGTGGGTGAATTCCTAAAATGAATTTGTGTGAACTTCAGGAGAAAACATGAGCGCACAAATTGATAATTTATAAGTGGGAGTCTGGCAGATGTTTTCAGAGCTGTCTACGGCAGAAAAACATCGGGGGATGGAGTCCAGGGACTGTGAGTTCTTATACTGTGTCAATCCCTGATCTTGGAGGTCTGATTATTTTAACTCTCTAAATCTCCCCTTCCCTGTAGTCCAACTGAGAAAGAGTAATCTGAAATAATAATCTATAAAGGAATATTGCTCTCTGTTTGTTCAGCATCTTCTCTTTCTTAGGAGAAGGGTACCTACCCGCTTCCCCTGTCCCAGAGAAATCCCTTTCTCCTCGTCCCCAGGTTCTCAGAAAGGCCACCCCTCCCATCATGAAACCCCACCTCTGGCCACAGAGATTTGATGTGCCCCAGATGAGCCAATCCAGGGCCTTCCCCAGGATTTCCAACACAGAAGGGAAGGAAGGGGACAGTGTCTAACAGGGGCCACAGGTTTCGGGTTCACCCCGTGTCCCCTGCTGGACGCAACAGCAGGAAGCAACTCAGCTCATCAATCTTCAATTCACTGAAGGCCTATTTGCCAGAAATCAGTTTTTCCTTTACTCAATGAATAAAGTTACCACTTTATTTATCTATTTTGCTTGGAGCTCTAGATGAGGCTCACCATCAATTAGTATGGATGAGACGCTTTTAAGAATGCCTGAAGATTTCTACCAAGTTTTAGTTGGAAGTTGCTTGTTTTTTCCTCCCAAGCAGCAGTTTAGAAACATTTGTCTTTATCTCTGCAGATCAGCCCATCACCCAACCACACACCACACACCATCAGCCTCGGTCCCATGAACTGCCAGGAAACCAACCCAAAACGAAAGGATGGCAATAGGCACAGACCCACTATGACTCAGTTTTACATTTCTTTTTAAACCAGTTGTCAACAGCAGCCCAAGCATCCCGAGGCATGCTTCATTTTATCCCTACGAGGTCAACACGTGCCCGAATCCGGCCCAATCTACACCTTCCAAAACCTCCCACTGGAATTCATGACCTGTCACCAGAAAAGTCCCCCCAACCCTCCGTCTATTCTCTGTTCTCTTCTTCTGCCTCTGACTGAGGCATGACTGTAACAATAAAATACAACTTCTCCTGCATACCCCGTGCCCTGCCAGGCCTGTGAGGGAGGGAGGTGTCCTTCTGGCTCTTCAAAGCCCCTCAAAACCATTTATTCACCTTCTTCCTTGAAATACAGGCCTTCTAGGATGCAACCCAATATCCATCCTTGTTGCTGTCTCCTAGGAGCAGGTCATTCCCCACCAGTCCACGAAGATCGTAGCCTCCAGCCTGCATTTTTATTTCTTCCATCAACTCCCTCGGTTCCTTCCACAACCAGAGGCATGCTATCGAACTACATGCCTTCCCACCTAGCGACCTGAGAGCACACATCCCACAATATTTTCCATTTGCTGGCCTCAGTCTTGCTCTTATGTAGTCAAACTCTTATCATTTCATCACTGACAACTGCACCACCTCAACAAAAAGCGTCTTAATGCCATAGGTGCCATTTCCGACCACCTGTCTTCCCAGCTGGGTTTCTCTCTGGCGTCCTCACACAATTCTCGAACTGTGCTGGGATGTCCAGTCCACCCACCCTGCCAATTTTTCGTCATCCGCATTCCCTTCTTGTCTAATTCAGCTCCCATCGCTCCTCACTGTAATCCCTGGCGGGCTGCTGTCTCTGCATACCTGCCTGGCAAAGCCTGAGATGGGCAGTGGGCGGCTCACTCCACACTCGGCACACACCCCAGCCGCTGGGCGCAGCTACCACTGGGGGCGTCTCCTGCCACTCCTCACTCTGCATCCCAGCTCCCCATCCCCAGGCTTCTGCAGTAACTCGTCTCCCAAACTTGCGCCCTGTAAGAACCTGCATCTCTCTCTTCCCTGCCTGGAGCGGGCTACGCATTCGAATGCTCTCGCCTGGCTCAGCTTCTCATCCCTCAGGTCTCTGCTTTAACATCCTGCCCTTCCTTTCTTTTTTAGTTTTATTGATGTGAAACTCACATAACATAAAATTAACCATTTTAAAGTGAACAATTCAGTGGCGTTTGGCACATTCTCAGTGTTGTGCAACCAACACCTCTGTCTAGTTCCCAAACATTCCCGTCACCCAAAAAGGAAACCCGGTGCCCAAACAGCAGTCGCTCCTCATGATGCCCTCAGCCCCCGGCAGCCATCAATCTGTTCTCTGTCTCTGTGGATTCGCTTGTTCCGGAACCTCCTTTCTTTGGATAGGCTTTCTCTAGTGATCCTCAGAGAATGAACTTCATGATTCCCTGTACTCTGATGCTCACTGGTTTTTCCTAATGGAACACACCACTATCTGCAATGACATAACTTATATATTTCTCTGTCTTTCCCTCTAAGATGTGAGCTCTGCAAGGCAAACACCTTTTTTGTTTACTTCTCTATTTCCAATGTCTGGAACAGGGCTTTGCATAGTGGGTGCCAATAAATACTTGTCAAGTGAATAAAGATAACACTGTGCGATATTCCAGTGTTAACATTCATTAAGAAGCAATTGATAAAACTAAACTAATTCTCTCTTTCTCATTCTCTCTCACCACCTCAATTTTCTTCCTATGGATGGCTTCCAGATGAGTCAGATAAATATTTCCAGTTTACCAGTTTATTCTCTATTCATCCATCCACCCACCCACCCACTCATTCACTCACCTGCAAACAAAGGTGGTTTTACTGGATGTCATTTATTTATTTTTCCTGCCTAATTTCCAGTACTGTGCTGAAGAGAAGCATTGAGAGTGGGCATCCTCACCTCGCGTTGGCCTTAGAACAAAAGGTTTTCGTTTTTCGCCATAGAGTATGATATTCATTGGGCTAAATCTTTTTTTATAGTCCCTCCCAATTCAGACTTCTAAACTTTAGATCTAGAAGAGCAATGGAGGGTAAGGGGGTTTGATGCTGGAGTCAAACTGCCTTAGTTGAAACATTTGTTTCCATTCATTAGCTGTAATTTTCCTTTCTATATGTATTTATTTACCTAAAAGCTGGGGAAATAACAATACCTAACCATATCAGTCAGGAACTAGCTAGAAAAACAAACCATACCAGGTATTCTAATTGTGGGAATTTATTACGGGTAATTTATCATGGAGAATTAGTCATACTCATAGTCCACTAGGGTTTATTGGTGATAATACAATTGTCAAGGTCCTGGCACATAGTTAGTGCCCTAAAAAATATAAACTACAAATGCAAAAACGTTAAAGACATTATGCCTTTAAATTGGAGCTTTTGTCATTTCTATTTTTCGATGCTTAAAAATGAATTATTTAGAAAGGAAAGAGAAACAATGAAAATTCAACTGGAAATTTAAATGAATAATAATTAAAAGAAGAAAAGTTGAGGTGAAAGAGTAGGAAACAATTGTTCAACACGTCCATCCTTTACTTCTGAAAGAACACTAGTGAGAATTTCTGTGTAAGATGGAAGAAAAGGAAAAGCCAATTTATGCACCAGAGTCAGCCATTATTTTAGTCCCACAGCCCCCTGGTGAGCATACGGTATTTTTATTACCAGAGTTCATCACTAGTGCTTACTCAATAATTAGATAATCCCTACAGCAATCTATTATAATCATGCCTAAAAAAATTCCTTATTGCATCTCCACATATGTCAATAGCTTTCATAAACCATAAATCAGTACTGTATTGCTGGCATCAGAGTTTTAAGCAATTAATGTTAATCAATATGAAAACCAAAAGATTGATGCGGTTGGGCTTTTTCTCTCTCTACATACAATGAAGACACTGAGACTCTATTTATTTGAATTAGTTCATCATCTTTTGAGGTCTGTCATTAAGCTGAAATGACAATTACTGTCAAATCATCATCATTTGATAATTTTTCTACAAACCTAACTTTGTATATAGCACTGTATGAGACATTGGGCACATCTAATATTAGAGTTTATGCTCTTAGAAAAGTCCATGTTAAGATGTTAGTAAGAGAACAAAGACTCAGGAGAGAGGTTGACTTGGGTGGTTCCAAATACCCTCTGGTATGCCAGTGGGACAAGATATTGTAAAGTATAGTGTTTGGCATTACTATGATACACACTGTTTTGAATTAAAATATAAATAAGAGTATGAAGAGGCAGCCCAGGCAACTACCTGTGCCCAGGGTGTTAGTCTTGGTTGTGGAGAGAGGAAAAAACAATATTATCTGGGACAGGTACAGCACCTTGCAGATGGTAATGTCCTTTTATAGCCCTCCTGGAGTGGGCATTGTGGCTTGCTTCCTAAATATCCCCTGCCCGTTCTCTCTTCCTGGCAGGATCCTTATATATTCAGGTGTGTGCCTGTCCTCTGTGCAGCCCGTGTGCTCTGGGGGAAGACGACATCACTCTCAGCCTTCCAGGTGGACTCGATTTGCACAAGGACCCCCCTTGTCTTGGGAATTGTCATTTGACTCATATCTGGACAATAAGATATAAAGTGGCATCTCTTGAGAGAGTCCTAGGAAGATTTTTCTTGCTCCTTGGAAGGAATCAGAGGGGGAAATTCTCTCTTCTCCTAGACAGTGTTTCTCTGGATGGAAAGCCTGCAACTTCTGCAGCCATCTTGCTGACAGCGTGAGAACGCATTCAGGATGGAAGGTGGCAACATGGGGCAAGAAATGGCTTAATGATCTGAAGGGCCTCCCTGTGAAGTTGCCGGAGGAGTGATAATGCATTTCTTTATTGCTCAAGCTGGTTTGAGTTGAGGTTTTGATAGTTGCAGCCGAAGCACCATTAGCCAAATCCGAACTGGCACGATTCTCACTTTATCAGGCAGCATAAACTCCTTCTGTGCTTTTTCCTGTACTCATTTTAGCCTTCCCATGAGAGCATAGGCTCAATTTATTCAACTGTGAATATTAAAGCCAATTCAAATAGCCTGTCCTTCTTGAAGTCTTCCTCAGATCTTCCAAAATAATGGGCTTTTTCTTTCTGTGTTTTTGTAGCAATAGCACCTCCATCTAGCACAGAATGCATCCCTCTGTATTGTATTATCTGTTTCCTGCCTCCCAATATCATCTGATTTTCAGTACCTTAAGGTCAGACAGTGTCTCCCTGTCACCTTTCGATTATCAGGTAAGATCATGATACCCATGACTTAGGAGATTCTCAATAATTATTCTAGAGTGAATAAACAAATGAATGAATGAATGAACTCCTACTCACAGATATCTGCAACTCTCCACGTGCCCTTCCTTGCCCTTGTTTTCTTGCATTTATCCAGCATAACATTCAACAATTTCTAATTTTTCCTCCCTCCTGTCCATTAAAAAAATAGGGTCATTTCTTCTCACATTTATTTAAATCCTCCTAAAACACCTTGAAATGGTAACCCAAGTGAATGTACTTCATTAAAAAAGCATTATCGGGCCTCAAAGGACCCAGTGAAGGCCACCAATGTGCCTTGAAGAATTAAAGCTGAAATCGACTAGGTTGGCATTCTCTGCATTCCTCAGAAGAATTATCCTTTAAGATGGGAACAGGTGGTTTTTGGATAAGGTGCTCTATAGTCAAGTAACTTAGAAGACACTATGTTTAAGCATTTTAAAAAGGTTCTTACACAAAAAATTGCTTAGAGTTTCCTAAATGCCAATATGCTCTATAAATCTCTGAGAGAGAGCTAGAGGATGGTACTTTTTGAAAATGTATTTGAACATAGAATCAATTTTGCAAAGTACAACTGTTAATATACCATAACTATTCCTTTGTTTCATTATTTTTTAAGAGATGGTTCTCCCTCTTGCCTAGGCTGGAGTGCAGTGGTGTGATCATAGCTTGCGGCAGCCTCAAACTCCTAGGCTCAAGACATCTTCCTCCCTCAGCCTCCTAAGCCATTGGGTTGACAAATGTGAGCCACTACGCCTGGTTTCATAGCATTCTTAAAAGCACAGGTTGAGACACATTGCTCTAGATCAGTTGAGCCTTGACTATGACACTCAGCTATTTTCCTACTTGAAGGAAGATGAAAAAATAAAAAAGAATTGGAAGGTAGTATCTTTACAAAAAAAATCTTATATGTCTTTATATTGTTATATTATTAGGCTTTAGTTACAACCTTCAGAGAATCATAGAATCTTGTCTATGAAAAGGAATCTTAAGGACTGTGAAGTCTGGGGAGTGATTACTGATTATGTTCATATTCACGAGCCCCTTTGAGAATCTGATGAAAATAGCTCACTCTCATCCCAGAAAAATACATCTACATGTAAAAGTTGCAATGAATTCACAAACCTCTTGATGAACACTCATGGACCACAATTTTTAAATGCTCTACTTTCTAATCTGTCATGACCATTGTACATACTGAAGATACTTAGGTTCCAAAAATCATACAACTTTTGAGGTCAAAGCCAAGATAAGAATTTAGGAATTCTGACAACTTCCTTGCCTGTTTTTGAATTCTAGCTAGGCAAAAATTATTTTATGTCATCATTTTTAGACTTGTTCAAGTCTCTTTGATCTTCCAAAACTGCTAATAGAGTTGATTGACCTTAGCTCAGGCAACCACAAAAGATAATAGGGTTGACTAGTGTTTTCCTAATGCCCCAGAGAGTGGCTCTCAGATTAATTTACTGCTAGTGTTATACTGTAATTGTGCCACCATGGCCATAAATCAATTTTTCTATATTAATTTCTAGCTAGTGAAGTAAATTAATAACCATATTCTGGACCTCCTATGACATGCAAAGTGCAAATAAATAAGGATTCAAAAGCTTGACTTTGATCATAAATTCCAGAAAAGAAATGGCATGAGATGTTCTTAGTATGCTTCTTTTTAAATAAGTTTGATGACTTTTGCTAAAAAGATATTCATAATAAGTAGAAATATTGCTTGTGATAATTACCAACAAAGCTTTATTTATGTAGCTGTGTGTATGTAGACAGATATATAGGTAGATAAATAGATAAATAGATAAAAAAGTGACAATGTGTAGCCATTAAATATTTTTATGTTTATAAAATGTCAGAACCATGGACAGCACTCATGAATGCTAATGAACGAAAATTACACACATTTACTCAAAATTGAGACCATAAAATGAATTTATTAAACAGAACATAGGATGGCATTTTCCCATCATGGACTGATATTCTGGTATTGCTTTAAAATCTCAGTTTAGGGGAAAAGTCCTGAGAAAATGCAACACCCTCCAAATATAACTCGGGGCAGTGTACATTCTGCCTGTGCATTGTTAAATTTATTAATTGTTAACCAAGTGCCAGGTACCCCACTAACTACTGTATACATAGTCTTTCTATTTAATCATTACAGCACTCAAAGGAGATGGGTATTTATCACTCTCTTTTAACAGATAAGATTCAATTAATGGCTCATAGTCATATGGCTAGGAAGTGCTGGAGCTTGGATTTGAACCCTTGAGTGTTTGGTTCTAGATTCGAAGCTCCTAACCATCATACCTGGTATATGAACCCCTCCTCACAGACATCTACAACCCTCCACTGCCTGTTGGTAACCACTGGCAGTTCTGTAACTATTGCTGCTAAGGCCAAATGCGAGCTCCTCATTCACATTTTTATTTCCCCTACATTTGTTAATATAATCAGGCAGTTTTGTTGAAAAATATTCTTTTTAAAAACCAGCTAGTGTTTCCACTTCATTCAAACCCTTCATCCAATATTCATCACCCTGGGTTTTCTTCATCCATCCATTCATTTACCATGTGTGCATATGTTATGAAGGACGCTAAGCAAAGAAAAGTTGGGTAAAAGACCAATTAGTACAACATAGCTTAAAAATGCCAGCGTGCGGGTTACAGGATCATAGGAAAGGTTTATCCAAGTCGCGCTGATTTGTAGGATGGAACTTTTGAAGGAAGTGCTGCTGCCTGAGCTGCATTTTGAAGGATGGTAGGAATTCGCTGATAAAGAAGGGCTTGGGGATGGGAGTTGAGAGCAGGCATCGCAGACAGAGGGCACAATATGCACAAAGCCTAAACTAGCCGGGTGAATTATGCAAATTATAAATAGTTCAGAGCAAACTGAACTATTTGGCACTGGAGCCTGGGTACCCTGGATGTGTCTGCTTATATGCATGAACCAGCCAAAGCCCTAAGATGGTGCCCAGAAGTTCACTTGGGGTCCCAGCTTTTCTCTCTCTCTCTTTTCTCTCATCTCTGTTATGAGATGAGTGTGTATTGTATGTGTATGTTTATTTTGTGAGTACGTTTTGAGAGTATGTGTGTGTTGTGCATAAGTGTGTGTTGTGAGTATATGCGCACGTGTTATATGTGTGTGTGCAGCACCTACTGAAAATCTCCTCTTGTGCCCTTGTTTTTTGCAGAGAGCTCTGCATCACCCTCTGAACCTTTTCCAGCTTCTTCCTCTTTGTTGAGGAAGACTCCGGGAAGCCTCCTTCACGGTCCTGCACACTCTTTGCCATCACTGTACTCTACCCTCCCTCCTTGAGAGAAGCAAATGGGATGAACAGACTATGACTATTACCAAAATGAAGTATGCTAGCCACTGTGGACCCCTTCATGGGCAGTGCATCCACAGCAATGAAAAAAAATGTCTCTAATGTCCTTGTTCAAAATTCCTTTGATCAGAAATTCTTTGCTTTCTTAATTTTAAATTTCTACCAAAGGATAGAGAGAAACTGGCTCTGGAATAACCCCAATGAAACAAAAGATTTGGGATTAGAAGTCATTATGTGCCTCAAAAGTATCACAAGCAGGCAGGACGCTCCACCCAAACCCGATCTCTGGCTCCAACAGTCTTGACCAATCGACCCAGCTATGTAGTTTGCGTTCATTCCCATGGACAAGCGGCTGCCCTAGCCCTGTGAGCAGAACTCGACAGACCACCAAAGAAACACCCTGAGCGAAGCACTGTCACATCTATGTGTAATTTGCACAGGGAAGAATTTGCATATGGCGCTCTGTGATTTTATGTTTCCTTGTAGTCTGCAATTTCTCTCTGCAGTTCCATCAAGATAGAGTTGGATAGATGCAAAGAGAAGAGGCATCCTTGAGTTCAGCAAATCCTAAGACTACCCCATGAACTCTGTCCCCCTTCTTACATATATACGTAGCCTTTTGAAACTGAAGACTTCCATGGGGACAGAGAAGCCCAGGACACAGCTACGTTCTTGAATGATTAAAAACACACCTATTGGGGGGCAAGAAATAAAAAATCTTATTTAGTCATATATGCCTATGAAGATTCTTCTGGGTCTGAGTTCACACTTTTCATGAAAATCTCAGAGGGTTTGGTGCCCTCTACAAGGTTAAGAACCCCTGATTAAAAGATATCTTTAGAGATGGGAAAAAAAATTGCTTCTTCAGAAAAAAAGCGGCTATGCATATGTCATCTCCCCTCAGATAAGTTTGATGCTAATTGCTCATTCGGGTATGAATCCCTTCCATCTGACACCACTGTTGCTTCCTGATGTACCTGCAAGTTTAGTGATTTTACTACCTATGCAAAGAGGTGCTTGCTGCCTCCAGCAAAAGACATGAGCTATTTATTGCCTCACTTTGCAGATGCTGCTGGAGATCACATTTAACAATACAAATATCACAGAATTGTCTTTGGGTGTCACAAGCTGCCAAAGTGTAGCTCAAAGCAGAGCCTGATAACATACTTTACAAAACTCTCTGCTAGTGATTTCATACCCATTCTGGGCTTAATTAGGCTGGGCTGAAATAGAAACTGGCTTTTAGCAGTTGCACCCTTTTGTTAATATCTAAACAGGAATGTTTATCTGCTGGCTTGTGACTTATTTCACAAGTATGTATAATCGCAGCATTTTATTACTGAAAACAAACTTGAGCATCTACTCCAGTCTGTAAAAATGCAGTAAACAACTCTATTTGAGATGAAGATATATCCCAAAATAAATGGAATATAGTCTTCCCTAAGCATTGATCTTTCATTTTGGGAGGGAACACACACACTTACATGCACACACCACTTCTAATCCTTGCTTTGTGCTGAGTTAGCTCTAGAAATATCTAAAACTTTCCCGGCTTGCATTTGGAGATGTCCACCAGGTGGGAGGGTTATTGTAATGTTCAGTCTGTTTTGCATTGCTGTAGTAGAATACCTGAGGGTGGGTAATTCATAAAGGAAAGAGGTTTACTTGGCTCTCAGTTCTGCAGGGTGTATAAGAAGCATGGCGCTGGCATCTGCTTCTGGTGAGGACTCAGGAAGCTTCCACTCATGGTGGAAGGCAAAGGAGGAGCAGGTGTTTTGTATAAGGAGAAAGGGAGCAAGAGAAAGTGAAGGAGGTGCAAGGCTGTTTTCAACAGAATAGTTCAAAGCCATTCATGGGAGATCCATCCCATGACCCCAACACCTCCCTCCAGGCTCCGCCTCCAACACTGGGGATCAAATTTCAACACGAGATTTGGAGGGGACAAATATCCAAACTCTCTCATGTAGAGGTGGTAGGTTCTAAGGGACTGGGCTGCCTGAGAAATCCCAGCAAGCCACTTCCTGCTTCTTGCCTCAGTTTCCTCAGCTTTAAAATTGGATAATATTAATTTCAGAGGGTTGTTACATGAAAATTAAATCAAATGAGTTCATAAGCATAGAGTCCTTAGACCAGTACACACCACTCTACAGATGTTCATAAGTAGCATCATTATTATCTCACAGATAGGCACGAGAACAACACCCACATGACAGAGCTGTTCCGAAGGGAGATGAGTGGGTGTGTGGGCAGCACTCAGAAGCAAGTCCACGCATGCAAAATACCGTGTAACTGCTGGCTGTTACCATGTCATCTCCTGCAGGCCCTATTGCAAGACAGGCTCAAACAGATCTACTGTATTCACTGACCCTCAGCCATTCATTTTGTGAACTTATGAGCATTTTGGACCCTTATCTACAGGGACAAATATTTTGCAGGGTGAAGAGGCCAGGGATGGAAATTAGGACAAAGAAAAAGGAAAAATAGAAGGAAAAGGAAATCAATAGAAGACGTACTTACTGAACTACTTAATGACTGATTAGCAAGGGTACCTTTTTTCTGCTTTTTCTGTTTTCTTCCTTCAGGGAACTTTCCATCCCTGCAGGCTAGTTTAAACTGTGTCCAATCCCTATAACCAAGCTTAATAAAGAGAGAGGAGATTCTCTTTTTATTATTTTTGGCCAGTGATACTCCAGTTTAACCTAATTACCAGGAGGTCCAAGGTGCTCGTTCACTCACTTTTATATGAAACCATAACACTTCTGCTTTCAATCGGGAAGAAATTTAAAGTGTCTGAATTTGAGAAAGAAGAGCTTCTAGCTTGAACCTGTCCTCACCTATAGTCATGCCGAAGCCTGATAATAATGATGTTGGCAATAACAATGCAATGCAGGTATCACCCGGGGCCCCTCGTTTCTCGAGATCCAGGCAGAATTGCTCCCGGTCACAATTTCACAGCCTGATGGAGCCCAAGGGAGCCCTGACGTCCCTCATGAGACTGCTAGCGCCCAGGGGACTCTGCACTCGTGGTCTGACTTTCAGTTATGCATGTGCGACTTTGGGACCCAGAAGGTCCATGCAGTGCCCAGCCCCAACCTGGGCTTTGCCCATCCCCCTCTCTTGCTCTAGAAAAGCTCACATTCTTTCTCATCTCACTGTAGGAAATATGGCTCCTTCCTGTAGAATTCAATGTCAGCCAAAATCCACATCCTGGCGATGGCTGCGACTAATAGAAAAAAAATATTCCTGGTTCCTTATGATAATGAGAGAGATTATTCTTTAAGTTCTTATTATTAAGATTTTCAAGTCTTTGACTAACTGTCTAATTTGAGGCTCCCAGTGACAACATTCAGTAGTTGTTATTACTATTGTCGTTCTCACTCACTTTGACATCAGTGATTCTTAACTGGGAGCAATCATGCCCCCACCCCACCCCTCAGTAGACAGTTGGCAATGTCTGGAGACATTTTTGGTTGTTGCAAATTGGGGAAGGCAGGCATTTTCATGGGTAGAGGCCAGAACGGCTGCTAACCATCCTACAATGCACAGGGCAGCCTCCCAGCTCCAAATATCAATACTGCCAAGGGTGAGAAACTTTGCCTTACACCGACCACAAAGCTGAGGCTTACGTTAGCTAACTCATCCAAGAACACAGGTAGGCTCTATCAGTTTTAATGGCTTTCCAAATCCAGTCTCTATAATATAAGCTGTCTGTCTTAATTGTCTATCAGTAAGCAACATTACTGGAAGCCTCGCAGCTTAAAACAACATGCATTTATTATATCACAATTTCTGTGGGGCAGGAGTCTGTGCACAGCTTAGCAAGGTATACTGCTTAGGGTCTCACAAGGGTGTAATTCAGATGTCACCTGGGCTGTGGTCCCATTTGAGGATGGGTGAGGGGAGGATTAGCTTCCAAGCCAGTTTGTCGTCAGAATTTATTTCCTTGTAACTCTAGGACCAAAGGCCACAGTTTCTTGTTGGCCATAGGGTGGAGGCTGCTCTCAGCTTCTAGAGGCTTCCCACAGTTCCTTGTCACATGGGGTCCCCCAGCATGGCCACTTGCAAATAGGGGAGACACTCCAGCATGATATGCACTGCAACCACATGTCATGTGATCATGTACGTTCCCCCACGTTTGCTGTAATCTATTGGTTAGGAGCAAGTCAAAGGTCCACCCACACTTAACGAGATCGCACAAGCTCACAGACACCAGGAGGTAGGGATGGGATCACCTTAGCCACCTGTCTATCACACCACCACTGGTATCACTACTACCTTGAAGGGTAGCCATTCAAAGGGCCATATCCTCACAAATATTTTTTTATGCATCTTAAAGACTGCAATGCATATTTACAGAAGGCCTACTATGAGCATGAAGGCCCCATGCTGGGGGCAGTGAACTTTCCGGATACCAAGTTAAGGCAAACACTGCAAAGATATTTCTGAAAGTCCACCTGATAAGATCCTTGGACCACTTCACTGAATCTACACCCACAGCTACATTGTGAAAAAGAAAATCAACAGAGCCCTTAAAAGAAAAAAAAAAAAAAAAAGGGGAATTTAGACTTTTTGATGAAAGAAAAAAAAATGCAGCACCTGTGTAATTTAGAATGGCACACAGTCGATTCCAGCTTCTACTCCTTTCTTCTGTCTCTCCTTGTCTTAATCTTTCCCATCGTTACTGTTATTCATCCTTTCATTCTATCTTTTTCCACCCAGGCTTTCTCAGGACACCTATGCTGGCTTCCAGGCATAGAGAGGTCAGAAAATTTAGAACCAAAATTCTGCATTCCGGTAGTTGTCGTTTATATTCCTTGGAGGCTTTGAGTGCAAGCAACAGGAATGAATTCTGGCAAAGCGAGACAAATAGGGAATGAAGTTAAGATACGTGATAGCTCAAGGAGTTGAAGAAACCAACCTTAAAAAGGGGAGAGACCTGAGAAACACAGATGTTCAGGCAGTGGGAGTTCATCGATTGCTCTTTCATGACAGCTCCCTGCAGTAAATCAGTTCATCTTTGTTTTTTCTCCTTGCAAATTTCTGCTCAAGATTCACACCCCAGGGAGAGAGGCCCACTGCAGCATAACCCAACCAGGAGGGGGTGGGCGCCACAGTGGCCGTTCCCATCAGGATAGAGAGGCTGTCACCCAAAAGGAGCAGGAAAGATGACAGGTGGCCAAAGAACAACCTCTGCCTACTGTCTGTGTTGCTAGTCACTGGACACTCTCCATGCACCTGGGGACGTAGGTCCCCCACATTGGTGTTTACAGTCCTACCCTGAAAAGACAGTCTTAAGGAACAAGAAGGCTTATGCCCAGTGAGACCAGAGACATAGGTCTTCAAAAGACATTCCACTCAATAAAATACCAGGAATTGGTTTCAGCTACCGGATTTTCCACGTCAGCCCCGTGCCTTGCTCCCTTGATCACTGTTGACAGGGCTGGGCTCTGATCCCCAGTCGTTTCTCCACCAGATATTTACTAAGCCTTGTCAGAGGTGCCAAGGATTCAAAACAAACAAGATAAACATGGTTCCTGACCTCATAGAGTTTATGTTCTTGGCCAAAGTAACAACAATAATAATAAAAGAGTAACATTTCCCTGATGATTAGAGATGTTGAGCATTTTTTCATATGTTTTTTGGCCATTATTCTGTCTTCTTTTGCAAAATTTTTGTTCATCTCCTGGAAGTTTCTTAATTCTGTTTCGGTTTCCAGGGCACTGTCAAGAGAAAATCACGTAAGTGCGAGGTTTGAGATTCTTTGATTCTGAGGTAAGTGTTCATGCTGGTGAAACCTAGGGCAGGAATGCTTTCACTCACAATTTTAGATAGACAAAATCAGAGCATTAAAAAGGTTTTATCTAGGGCTGCAATAAATGGGAAGAGAAGATTCAGGATCAGGTGGCCTCAGAAACTGTGTGCAGCCAATTGACTGGATGTAAGACAGCCTTGGGATCCGTTGAGAGAGTTAAGGAAGCCCAAGTCTCTTCAGTTCTGCCTTGGTCAAAGCCATACACCCCAACACAAAGCTCAGAGTAGGTAGAGAATCTCGCCCCTCCCCCAGCAAAAAAAAAACACTTCCAGGGCCACAGGCAGGACCTGAGGATGAGCCCACTTCTCTATTCTTAACCCGCCTTGTACTGTAGTAGTTATGGAGGGACCAGGTAGCTTCAGGTAAGCAAGTAGAGATGGGAAAACCTACACAGAAAGCACTGTGTGGGCGTAATGAGGCAGTTACCACAAGTAGCCAGAGGGCCCTAAACAAAGCCAGGAGCTCTGCTTTATGCATCAGACTTGAGCAAGTTGTTTAATTTCGCTGAGTCACAGGTCGGCATCCGGAAAATGGGATACAGGATTGGAAAGAAATTAACATAAGCCTAGCATGTACAAAAGCATATAAATGAAAAGATTGGGAAACCCCTGGCTATTCAGGGTTACAGACATTATTTAAGTTTACCAAGGAATTGCACTTTCTTTGGAGAGGGCATTAGCAACAAATTTCAGTCTCCTTTGCAGTATCCTGTGCTGTGTGTGCGCATGTAACTGTGTGAGTAATTAAGCTGTTATTGCTATCCTTTATCAGACCAGCAGCCTTTGGCAACACGCTGATCGCATTTTAAAATTGATCCAGTGTCCTAGGGACCATCCTGCGGAGCACTAGTTCCAGTTTTCCAAGTGGCTTACAGAACTCACCTGCAATCTGCGCTGCCCTGTAGTACTGGTACCCAGAGGATGCCCAGGAACTGCTAATTCATTGAGTGGAGCATGTGGAAGGTGCAAAGAGAGAACTTCCCTCCACTCCCTGCAAAGCACAGATGACCTGAGAGTTCAGAAAGAGGGCTTCAGTTCTGACGGAACTTAGCAGGATTCCTGAATGCTGCCGCTGCTGCTGCTAATGATGGTGATGTTACTCTATCCCAGGCACTGTTCTAAGTGCTGAAAATATAGAACTCATTTAATCATCACAGCAACCCTACTTGGTGGGTACTTTTATTATCCTCACTTTACAGATGGAGGCATTCCTGACATGGAGGCACAGAGACATTAAATAATTTACCCATGATCACCATCTAAAAAGTGGCAGAGATGAAATTTATACTCACTCCAGATCTCTTGTACCCAACCACTAACACTGCCTCCTCTCATGAGGCTTGGGTACATAGGCTGGTTTGTATCATCTTTCAGAGGCAGGAAGAGGAAAGGGTCGACAGGGCAGCCTTTCATCCTAGTTTTAACTTCAGGGAAAGTGAGGCCAGCTTTGCTGGTTGTTGAGGGTACAATCTCATAAAGAGTCGCACTCTGACAACTTTCTATACTCTCTGCTGGACTTGCTGTCATGTGGTTACTTTTATAATCTTAAAAAAATCCGGGAAATCTATTACCTTAAAAAATATAAGAACCCTTTTTGAGAATGTGCACAGGGAATTACCACGTCTATCAGGCAGTCACATTTCCTGTGGGGCTGCTTCACCACCCGGATGCAACGCAGAGATCCATAGCATGGAGGATGGAAAGCTTGGTGAAAGGTAGGAAAGAACTAACTGGAAAGACAGTGAAGCCTGGTTAAGAGCACAGGCTCCAATACTAAACAAGCTAAGTTCAAATCCCTGCTCAACCGCAAAGATAGGCGAGCATGCAAGTTTGTTAACCTTTAAGGGAAGAGCAGTTCTGTTGTCTCCAGGTGTGTGCACATGAAACTTTCAAGGGCAACAGAGGTCGATGCTGCCAACCTCCCCACCCTAGAGGCAGCCACTATCTCCTTGGCAGAAATGAGGAAATCACAAAATGGTATTACTGAAACAGCTATTGGTGTGGACCACTAATATGCTCCTGTGCTAACTCTGCTGTACACGCTGCTCAACTCTAAAGCCACAAGCCCAACAGACTACACAATACATCTGTGAATCACAGGACCAAGCCCAGAGAAGGTGCTCAGTAAGTGGTAGTGCTTTCTCCTCTTCTACTCCTTGTCACTTTCTCCTTCACTCCTTCCTTTCCTCCCAGTTATCCCCAGAACAGTTACTGTTGTCTAGAGGTAGAGGGACTCTTTTAGGGAGAAATCTGCTCCCCTTCACTGGAGATGTTCAACAAGAACAACGTGTGAAGACAATTAAAGGAGACGAAAACATTGGAGAATTATTTGGATTTGATGATTTTTAACATTCCTTCCAAACTTGAGATTTTTTTTTTCTAATTGGGAAGCATTTCATTCCACCAGGGCACACACATAAAGCAAATTTGTGGAAAAGATAAGGGGCTTATCACAAAGCAAAGTAAAAAAAAAATGCAAATATCAGTGAATTGTCACCGGTTTTGTCCCTTCCACTAACAACAACAACAGCAAAGCATAGGAAGACAAGAGGTGACCAGGGCTATCTGAATAGGATCCACTCTCTTGGCTACATGAAGTGGTCAATAAACTAACCAATCAATTCAGCCAACATCCGGCTGATGACAAGGACAGTTGACTCATGCCAGCTGTGGTCAACGAAGGTGAACAATTAGTCAACTAGATAGAAAAATAGTTTGATTTTGCCATTAAACTGATACAGAGTAGTTGGTTTAGTACACTGGAAGTTGTACTCTCAGCCTCATCTACAAAGGACAGACTCAGAGTAGGAAAAACCCACATGTACACCAGCAGAATAGATGAGCTTTGCCCATCAGTGCCTTTGAGGACTCTACTCTTATTGTAGGGAGCCAGGTCATAAACACTATAGGGTATCCACCTCCCCTGAATTCAGAGACCTGGGCCAGACATCTAGAATCCTGCTTTTATCCAGAAATATACCTTCCTGTACACTTGACAAAAACCAAGTCAGGGCTGTCTCTCCCCATGAACCTAGGAGCTTGGTTAAGTTTTGGCCTCATTTCTCAAACTCCTTTTTCCATGTAAATTTGAGTTGCTCTGTGGGCAAATCGACCACCTCCCCTAATACTGGTGCTCATGGGCATTTCCCAACTGACTCTGATGGGGAATTACTGTTTATCTTGCAAATTGTGTGGAACCAAGTTACCTTCACTTTAGAGGAAATCTTTTTTCCCTTTGTGTTAAGCTTCTGCTTTGATAATAACTCTTTATTTGACCTTTATAAAGAGCTTTTTTCCTCTGCATATTATGGGGGTACAAATGTTTAGGTTACATTGCCCTTCCACCCCCCCCAGTCAGAGCTTCAAGAGTGTCCATTCCCCAGACGGTACGCATCGCACTCGTTATATTTGCATATACCCATCCTCTCCTCCCCGCTGTCCTCTGCCCAACACCCAATAACTGTTATTCCTATATGTGCACTTAGGTGTTGATCAGTGAAACCAATTTGCTAGTGAGTACATGTGGTGCTTATTTTTCCATTCTTAGGATACTTCACTTAGTCGAATGGGTTCCAGTTCTATCCAGGAAAATACAAGAGGTGCTATAATTGAAAATGCATGGTTATGTTATGCTTTAGGGGAATGGATTGAAATAATATCAATATTTTGAAGGAACTATTCAACTTGTTTCTATTCTCTGGAAGAAAAATTACTATGCATCTCCTTATTGTCGTAGGTTTGGTAGGGAACTGAAACAAGTATCTATAATACTCACAAAATAGTCAACATTTATTGTAAAGCCATCAATTAAGATTCTAAAGAACTCATGTTCTCCTGGATTCTTGTCATTGATAAAAATAGTAACTGAGGCTAGTGCTGTTCTGGAAAATGTAAGTTTGTGAGTGATAACCTTATGTAATTAAAGCTATCATTTACTGACAGGCATTCACAAATTGGAGAAACATTTGCTCAAACTAACAAATTAATACAGCTTTCCAGTAAGTGTAACAAATGAATCACTGATAAAATAATCAATCGAAACTACGTCATGTGTTCTTTAGAACTGAAGTATTTTCTCTATGATATAGTACCCAAACTTTCTGTAGTCTTGTCCTTATTAATATCTATTTACTAAGTATCTGACTTATGCCATGCATTGGACTAAGCCTAACTATCTGTATTTCTCACAACCTGTCTGCATATTACCAATAAATGACTCCTTCAAAATTGCCCAGGCAGAAGAATGTCAGGGAGCTGGGATCAAGGTGATTGCTCCATGAAGACAGAGCGGTCTGTTTAGTAACGACTCTGTACTTAGCTCCTACCTCAGAGCCTGTTACATAGCAAGGATTCTAACAAATATTTATCAATCAGAGAAATGAACAAAAATGCGAGCAAATCCAGTATTCTTTCCGTTTTAGCAAACCTCTTTCTCTGACCTCCACGAAAGGATAGTGTTACCGTGTCAAGTTAGAGAATGGGTTCTAGAACCTGAATTGAGGCTGAATAGGTGGTAGAAGCAGTTACTGATGTTAAAATTTTTAAAAATGGTAAATTATACTTTTGAAAAGCTAAAGGCCACTAATAAAAAACAGCAAATTTTATTTTATTTAGAGCAAGACCATATTAGAGAAGCTTGCTTCAGTATTTACTCCATTTATTTATTTTGCAGAAAGGCTGTTCTGCAATTTCTATGAGATCATTAAGTCATTTTCTACTCTTAGAAAGAAAACATTTATTTTTTGGAAATCAAGCCACTAATTTTTTTAATCAAGATAAAATTCACATAACAAAAATTTCACCAGTTTAACCATTTCAGACTGTAAACTTCAGTAGCTTTTAACACATTCATGATGTTGTACAGCTATCACCACTATCTAATCCCACAACATTTTCATTACCCCAGAAGGAAACCCCACACCTATTAAGCAGTCATTGCCCATTGCCTCCCTGCTACTGGACCCTGCAACCACTCATCTACTTTCCGTTTCCCTGGATTTGCCCATTCTGGACATTTTATATAAATGGAATTATGTAATATGTGACTTTGGGGCCTGACTTCTTTCATGTAGCATAATGTTTTAAAGGTTCATCACATTGTAGCATGTATCAGTACTTCATTCTTTTTATGGTTGAATAATAATCCATTTCATGGATATACCACAATTTGCATATCTACTTATCAGTCAATGGAAATTTGAGTTGCTTTAATTTTGTTGGCTATTATGAAAAATGCTCCTATGAACATTCATGTACACATTTTTGTTTGAACATCTGTTTTCAATTCTTTGAAATTGCTGGGTAATATGATAATTCTATGTTTAACATTTTAAGAAACTATTCACCTCTTTTTGACAACATCTGTACCATTTTACATTCTCAGTAGTAATATGTGAGAGTTACAATTTCTCCATATCCTCACCAACACTTTTTATTTTCTTTTTAAAATTATTATTATAGCCATTTTAGTGGATGTGAAGTAGTATATCACTGTAGTTTTGATTTGCAATTCCCTAATGACTGATGGTATTGAGCATTTTTTCATGTGCTTATTGGCCATTTGTATACCTTATTTGGAGAAATGTCTATTCAAGACTTTTGTCCTTTTTTTAAATTGAGTTGCCTTCTTGTTGACTTCTAAGAGTTTTTTATATATTCCGAATACTAGACCTTTATCAGATATATGATATATATGTAAATATTTTCTCCCATTCTGTGAATTTTTTTCATTTTCTTGATATGTTTCAATGGAGGAAAGTTTTAAATTTTTTTGAAGCTCAACTTGTCTTTTTTTTCTTTTGTATTTTGTGCTTTTGGTGTCATATACTACAATCTTTTGCAAAATTCAAAATTATGAGGAATTAACCCTATATTTTCTTCTAAGAGTTTTATAGTTTTAACTTTTACATTTAGATCTTTGAACCATTCTGAATTATTTTTGTGTATGATGTGAGGTAAGACAGAGGAAAGTGACTCCGAATGCTGGAAGCCACTTGACTCCCCAGTGGATCCTTGGCTTCGTGCAAGAAAGAATTCCCGAGTAAGCCGACAGTATAAAGTGAAAACGAGATTTATTCGGAAACTATAGAAAGCCTACTCCACAGACAAACCAGAGGATAGTTTTCCCTGCAATAGAGAACTGGCCCCAGGGTTGCTGTTGCCCTTCTATTTATGCAACGGCTTAATTATAGGCAAAACACGGGGAGGAATATTCATGAAAGGAGCGGTGTTTTCCTGGAATTATAGCGACACCCTCCTTTTAACTAAATATGATCAAGCAAAAAGTGTTATGGCATCAGGTGCGTGATGGGAGCGGGAGGTTTTCTTAGAAAATCTTACGACAAAGAAGTGCATAATAAAGCTGTAAGGTCAAGAGATAATCAATTTCTCTACCATCTTGGCTCTAACCAGTTGGAACTTGCCCTGCCTCCACCCTGTTTTGGTCAGGGTAGTTGGAAACCTTATCTTGAGACTTTCTGTCTTAGACAATGCTGCAGTAATGCCCAAAGCCGTACCCAAAACAGTGCCCAAAGCAATGCCTGCCAGTTCCCTGCCTCAGTAAGACCCTACATTCTTTTGTATGTAAATATCCATGTGGTCCTAGCATCATTATTGAAAAGACTGTTTCTTTTCACATTGAATAGTCTTGGCACTCTTGTCAAAAATGAATTGACCACAGATGTAAGGGTTTATATTTGCACTCTCAATTCTATCCTATTGGATAGCATTGGTCTATATGTCTATCCTTATGCCCATATCACGCTGTTTTTGATTACTGTTGCTTTGTAAGAGGTTTTGAAATTGGGAAATGTACTTCAACTTATTTGTCTTTTTCAAAATTATTTGACTATTCAGGATCTCTTGTAATTCTATATGAATTTTAAGATCAGCTTTTACATTTCTGCAAAAAAAAAGACATTGAGATTTTGATGGGAATTGTTATGAATCAGTATATCTCTTTGAGGAGTGTTGTCTTTTTAATAATACGAAGTCTTCTAATCCATGAACATGGATATCTTTTCATTTATGTAGATTTTTAATTTATTTCATCAATGTTTTATGGTTTTCAGTATATAAGTCTTGTCTTCTTTGATTAAATTTATTATTAAGTATTTTATTATTTTTGGTTATACTCAAATGGAATTATTTTTTAAATTTTATTTTCAGATTATTCATTGTTAGTATATAGAAATATAATTGATTTTTGTATGCCGATCTGGTATCCTGAAACTTTTCTTACTTCATTTATTAGCACTAATGGTGTTTTTTTTTTGTTTTGTTCTTTGTTTTTTTGATGTGGATTCTTTGGGTTTTCTTTATATAAGATTATGTCATTTGCAAATGGAAATAGTTTTCCCTTCTTTTCAATTTTGATGCAATACCTTTTATTTCTTTTTCTTACCTAATTGTGCTGCTTAGAACTTCCATAACAACATTGAATAGAAATGAGAAAGGTGGACATCCTTGCCTTTTTCTTGATCTTAGGGGAAAAACTTTCAGACTGTAGTCATTTAATATAACACTAGCTATGGGTTTTTCATATATGCCCCTTTATTGTGTTGAGGGAGTTCCCTTCTTTTTCCAGTTTCATCATTAAAGGGTGTTGGATTTTGTCAAATGTATTTTCTGCATTAATTGAAATGTTCATATAATGTTTTGCTTTATTCTATTAATGTAGCGCATTACATGGGTTGATTTTTATATGTGGAGCCATACTTGCATTCCTGGGATAAATCCCATTTGGTCCTGGCATATAATCCTTTTAATATGCTGTTGGATTTAGTTTGCTAATATTTTGTTAAAGATTTTTTTTCATTTATAGTCATCAGGAATATTGGGCTGTAGTTTTCTTGTGATGTCTTTGTTTGGCATTGGTATTAGGGTAATACTGGCCTCAGAATGAATTAGAAAGTGTTCTCTCCTCCTCTATTTTTGGGGAGGCGGTTCAGAAAGATTCCTGTTAATTCTATGAATATTTGATAGAATTCACCAACGAAACTATTTGGTCCTAGGCTTTTATTGTTGGAAGTTTTTTGATTATTTGTTCAGTCTCTTTACTTGTTATAGTTTTATTCAAATTTTGTATTTCTTCAAATCAGTTTTGGACATTTTTGTGCTTCTAGGAATTTTACATATCATCTAGATTATCTAACTTGGCAAACAATAGTTCATATTATTCTATTTTAATCGTTTTTGTTTTTGTAGGATTGGTACTAATGTAATGGCCTCACTCACATTTTTATTTTAGGAATTTAAATCTTTGCTCTTTTTTCTTTCTTAATCAGTCTAGGTAAAGGCTTGTCAATTTTGTTGATCTTTTCAAAGAGCCAGTTTTTTGTTTTATTGACTCTCTCTATTGATTTTCCATTCTCTATTTTGTTTATCTGTACCTAATCTTTTTTTTTTCTCTTTTTTGAGGCAGAGTCTCATTCTGTTGCCTGGGCTAGAGTACCATGGTGTTAGCCCCGCTCACAGCGACCGCCAGCTCTTGGGCTCAAGCCATCCTCCTGCCTTAGCCTCCCGAATAGCTGGGACTACAAGCACGAGCCACCATGCCCGCCTAATTTTTTCTATTTAGTAGAGACGGGGTCTCGCCCTTGCTCAGGCTGGTCTTGAATTCCTGATCTCAAGCAATCCTCCCACTTCGGCCTCCCAGATGTACCTAATCTTTATTATTTCCTTCCTTCTACTAGTTTCAGGTGTAGCTCATTCTTTTTTTCTTTTCTATTTCTTTTCTCTTCAACATATTGATTTTATTTCCTTTAAATATATACCCAGAAGTGGAATTAATGATCATATGGTAACTCCATTTTAATGTTTTTTAGGAATCTCCATACTGATTTTCACAATTATTATACATTTAAATTTCCATCAATAGTGTACAAGGGTTTATTGATTTCACATCCTTGCCAACATTTGTTATTCTTTCATCTTTTTGACAATAGCCATGCTAACAGGTATAAAATAATATCACGCTGTGGTTTTCATTTGCATTTCCCTAATGATTAGTGATGTTGAGATTTTTTTCAAATGCTTATTGGCCAAATGTCTTCTTTTTAAAAATGTCTATTCAGGACTTTTGCCCAGTTTAAAATTGGGGTTTTGTTGTTGTTGTTGCTATTGAATTGAGTTCCTTATATGTTTTGGATATTAACCCCTTATGGTTTGCAGGTTGTCTCTTCACTCTGCTGATTGTTTCGTTTACCGTGCAGAAGCTTTTTATTAATAGTTTATATAATCTCATTTGTCTATTTTTGGTTTTGTTGTCTGTGTTTTGAGGGTCAAAAAAATCATACCTCAAACCAATGGCGTGGAGCTTTTCTATGTTTTCATCTAGTAGTTTTACAGTTTCAGATCTTGAATTTAAGTCTTTAGTCAACTTCGAGTTGATTTTTATATACAGTGGGAGATGAAGGTGTAGTTTTATGTTTCCATATGTGATTATCCAGTTTTCCCAAAACCATTTATTGAAGAGACTGTCCTTTCCCCATTGTATGTTCTTGTCATCTTTGCTAAAAATCAATTGACAATAAATGTATAGATTTATTTATGGATTTTCTGTTCTTTTCCACTCATCTATATGTCTATTTTTAAGCCAGTACCATGCCGTTTTGATTACTATAGCTTCGTAGTAGATTTTGAAATCTGGTGGTGTAACGCCTCCAGCTTTAAGCTCAAGATTGCTTTGGCTAGTCTAGGTAGGTCTTTTGTGAACCTATACAAATTTTTGGATTGTCTTTTCTGTTTCTTTTTTTTTAATGTACCTGTTGCTATATAGCAACATATTTACTTATTTAAATAGACATATATATTTATTTAAATATGGATATAGACATGGACATGACATAGATCTATCTTCTGTCACTCAATGTCTATCTGTTTATTTTTTTTATTTGTTTGTTTTGTTTATTTTTTATTTCAGAATATTATGGAGATACAAACATTTTGGTTACAAGTAATGACTTAGCCTCACCCAAGCCAGGGCTAGAGGCATGCCCTTCCCCCGTACAGGGCACTCCATTCCATTAGTTGTGAGTTTACCCCTCGACCTGACTGGCACCCAGTGAATATTACTACCATGTGAGCACCTTAGTAGTACCAATTTGATGGTGAGTACATGTGGTGCTTATTTTTCCATTGTTTTGATACCTCACTTTGAAGGATGGGCTCAAGCTCTATGCAGGATAATGTAAGAGCTGCTAGATCACCATCGTTTTTTGTAATTGAGTAGTAGTCCATGGTATACATATACCACATTTTATTAATCCACTCATGTATTGATGGTCACTTGGGTTGTTTCCATATCTTTGCAATTGTGAATTGTGTGAATGTGGAGAGATAGGAACACTCTTACACTGCTGATGGGACTGGAAATTAGTACAACCATGGTGGAAAATAATTTGGAGATAGCTCAAAGAGCTAAAAATAGAAATACCATTTGATCCAGCAATCCCACTATTAGGAGTCTTTTCCCTTCCATAAAATATCAGTGGAATTTTGATAGGGATTATGTTGACTCTGTAGGGTAGATATTTTAACAATGTTAACTGTTACAATCCACGAAGACAGAAATATTTCCATTTATTTGTGTCATCTTTTATTTATTTCATCAATGTTTTATAGTTTTCAGTGCACAGATCTTTCACCTCCTTGGTTAAATTTATTCCTAAGTATTTTAATTTTTGTAGCTATTGTAAATGGCTTTGTTTTCTTAATTTCCTTTTCAGCTAGCTCATCGTTAACGTATAGAGATGCTACTGATTTTTGTATATTGGTTTTATATCCAGCTACTTTATTGAATTTAATAATTCTAACAGTCTTTTGGTGAATTCTTTAGGGTTCTCTATCAGATCATGTCATTTAATGTCTTCCTTTTCTATTTGAATATTATTTCTTTATCTTGCCTAATTACTCTGGATAGGACTTCCAGTACTATGTTGAATAGAAGTGGTGACAATGGGCATCCTTGTTTTATTTCTGATGTTAACAAAACAGTTTTTCACCATTGAGTATGATGTTAGCTGTGGGCTTTTCATATATGCCTTTCATTGTGGCATGTTACTTTTATACCTAGCTTAGAGTTTTTATCATGAAAGTGTGTTAAATTTTGCCTAACGCTTTTTCTGCATCTAATGAGATGATTATTTGTTTTATTTCCTTCATTCTGTTAATGTGTGTATCTCATGTATTGATTCACATATGTTGAACTATCCTTGCATCTCAGGAATAAATCTCATTTAATCATGGTGAATGATCCTTTAAATGTGCTGTTGAATTTGATTTGCTAGAATTTTGTTGAGCAATTCACCTCTATGTTCATAAGGGATGTTGGCCTATAATTTTCTTTTCTTGTGTTGTCCTTTGTATGGCTTTGGTATCAGGATAGTGCCATCCTCTTTTTTTAATTTTTTTTTTAAATTCCAAAATATTACAGGGGTACAAATATTTTTGGTTACATGTATTGATTTTGTTATACTTGAGTCAGGGTTATAAGTATGCCCATCACCCAGTTAGTGTTCATTGTACCTGTTAGGTAGATTTTCTCTCACTCTCTCCACCCCCTGCTTGATTTCAACTGAGTTTTACTTTCATCTATGCATCTGTGTGCTCATCTGTTAGTTCCAATTTAATAGCAAGTATATGTGGTGTTTATTTTTCCATTCTTGGGATACTTCACTTTGGACAATGGTCTCTAGTTCCATCCAAATTGTTACAAAAGGCCTTAATTCATCATTCCTCATGGCTGAGTACCATTCCATCATATGCATGTATCCCATTTTGTTAATCCTCTCAGGAATTGAGGGGCACTTGGGTTGATTACACATCTTTGCAATTGTGAATTGTGCCACAATAAAAATTCTAGTGCAAGTGTCTTTTTGATAAAATGACTTCTTTTCCTTTGGGTAAATATGCAGTAGGGGGATTACTGGATCAAATGGTAGGTCTACTTTTAGTTTTTTGAGGAATCTCCATACTGTTTTCTATAGAGGTTGTACTAATTTCCAGTCCCACCAACAGTGTATAAACATTCTTTTCTCTTTCCATCCATACCAGCATCTACTGTTTTTGGATTGTTTAATAAAAGCCATTCTAACTGGGGTAAGGTAGTATCTCACTATGGATTTAATTTGCATTTCCCTGATAATTAGTGACATTAAGCATTTTTTCATATGTTTATTGGCCATTTGTCTATCTTCTTTTGAAAAGCTCCTGTTATGTCTTTTGCCCACTTTTTAATAGATTATTTGTTTTTTCTTTGCTGATTTGCTTAAGTTCTTAGCAAATTCTGGTTATTAGCCCTTTATTGTATAGCTTGTGAATATTTTCTTCCATTCTGTAGGTTGTCTATTTTCTCTGTTGATTATTTCCCTGGCTGTTCAGAAGCTTTTTTTTTTTTTTTTTTTTTTTTTTGAGACAGAGTCTCACTCTGTTGCCTGGGCTAGAGTGAGTGCCGTGGTGTCAGCCTAGCTCACAGCAACCTCTAACTCCTGGGCTCAAGCAATCCTCCTGCCTCAGCCTCCTGAGTAGCTGGGTCTACAGGCATGCGCCACCATGCTCAGCTCATTTTTTTCTATATATTTTTAGTTGTCCAATTAATTTCTTTCTATTTTTAGTAGAGATGGGTCTCGCTCTTGCTCAGGCTGGTTTCGAACTCCTGAGCTCAAACAATCCACCCACCTCGGCCTCCCAGAGTGCTAGGATTACAGGCGTGAGCCACCGCGCCCGGCCTGAAGCTTTTTAATTTAATCGAATCCCACTTATTTATTTTTGTTGTTGCTTTGATTGCCATTGGGGCCTTCTTCATAAACTTGTTGCCTAGGCCAATATCTAGAAGAGTTTTTCCAACATATTCTTCTAGAGTTCTTATGGTTTCGTGCCTTACATTTAAGTCTTTTATCCATCTTGACTTATTTTTTGTGAATGTTGAGTGATATGGATCCTGTTTTATTCTTCTGCATGTGGCTATCCAATTTTTCCAGTACCATTTATTGAATAGGGCTTCTTTTCCCCAGTGTATATTATTGCCTGCTTTGTCAAAGTTCAGTTGGCTGTATGTGAATGTTTTTATATCTGGGTTCTCTGTTCTGGTTCCATTGGTCTATGTCTCTATTTTTGTACCAACACCATGCTGTTTTAGTTACTACAGCTTTGTAGTATAGTTTAAAGTCTGGTAATGTGTTGCCTCCAGATTTATTCTTTTTGCTTAAGATTGTTTTGGCTATTCAGGCTCTTTTCTGGTTCCAAACAAAATGTAGAATTATTTTCTCTATGTCTGTGAAACATGACGTTGGTATTTTGATGGGGATTGCATTGAATCTGTAAGTCACTTTGGGTAGTATGGACATTAATGAGTTTGGAAGTATTCCCTCCTCTTCATTTTTTTAGAAGAGCTTGAGAAACATTAGTGTTAGTTCTTATTTAAATGTTTAGTAAAATTTAGCAATGAAGCCATCAGGTCCTGGACTTTTCTTCTCTGGGAAATGCAACAGTATTTTGAAGAGATATCTGCAGTCCCATGTTCATTGCAACATTATTCACAGGATATGTAATCAACTTATGTTATCAACAGATAAATGGATTTCTGTTGATGTCTTTAGGGTTTTCTATAGATAAGATCATATTGCCTGCAAACAGAGATAATTTAACCTCTTCCTTTTCTATTTGGATGCCTTTTATTTCTTTCTCTTGCCTAATTACTCTGGCTAGCACTTCCAGTACTATGTTGAATATATATACAATGGAATACTATTCAGCCTTTAAAAAGAAACAAATCCTGTCATTTGTAATAACATGGATGAACCTGGTGGGTATAATGTTAAGTGAAATAAGCCAGGTGCAGAAAGACCAATACCACATAATCTCACTTTTATATGATATCTAGAAAAGTTGAACTCATAAGTACAGAGAGTAGAATGGTCGTTGCCAGAGTCTGGGAGGTGTGGGGATTAGGGAGATGTTAGTCAAAGGATATAAAATTTTAGTTAGGAGGAATAAGTTCAGGAAGTTTACTGTACATCATGGTGATTATAGTTAGTAACAATATATGGTATATTTGAAAATTACTAAGTGAGTAGATTTTAAATATTCTCACCACAGATATGATAAGTACGTGAGGTAATGCATATGTTAATTAGATTGATTAAATATTTTTAAATATATGCATATATTAAAACATAGTGTATACCTTAGATACGTATGATTGGTATCAAGTAAAAAATTTTAAATTTTAAAAGGATAATTTAATGTAATATTTTAGGAGTTAAAATTAATGTAAAAATATTATCTTCAAGCTCTGAGATTCTATAAGCTGTGTGAAGATTGGATAATGAAAGCATTCTTCCATCCATCATTTAATGCAATGTGAATTGAGCGCCTATTTTGTGCCAAGTCTGAGATGAACTTATGTTGGTTTCAGTTTTTTTAAGTTAAAATTTATGT